>VWZY01012581.1:134353-156037 GCA_013399075.1 Chloroceryle aenea
GACCCAGCACTTGGCCTTGTTGAACTTCATTCCATTGGAGTCAGCCCAACTCTCCAGTCTATCCAGATCCCTCTGCAGAGCCCTCCTGCCTTCCAGTAGACATGCATTGGGTACTGTGTACTGCCTCATTAAAGCTAACACTGTGAAAATGTCTTACAAAAAGCACAAGCCACCCATCCATGTTTTCATCAGCTGGGTAGATTTTTGCCTTAGG
Organism: Chloroceryle aenea; assembly: GCA_013399075.1. Lineage (NCBI taxonomy): Eukaryota > Metazoa > Chordata > Aves > Coraciiformes > Cerylidae > Chloroceryle > Chloroceryle aenea. Next base: position 134,568 of record VWZY01012581.1, read on the forward strand.
GCACTCTGCTCCATCCTCACAGATGCAGCCAGCTTGCGTGGGGAGCCGTGGCAGCCGAGCCACCACTGCCTTGTCTAGCACTATCTGACAGCAAGCGATCCTGCTGTGACAGATCTTGACTTGCCTTTTCCTGCTATCCATTCTCATCCATTAACTATTCATGCAAGGTCTCAATTAGACTATGGAAGATAAGAGCATTAATTGACAAATCACATTCCTTAGCATCCCACAATGTTGATGTTACCCTTTCTGTTTTCAGGTAGGTCTTCAGCCTTTTATGCTGTTTATTGTTTCTTCTGTGTTGAAGATAGGCAGGAATGGCTAAGCAATGAGTGTACCTTTTGCCTTGAATTTTGGGTCATTCTTTCTGATTTAGAACCTTTCTTCCAGTACATTAAAATCTTTCATTTAGAAATACTTTGTTTAATTTTGCAGTATTTCCCCATTAATATATTGCTCAGCTGAAGTGACATAGTTTAATAACTTCTCTAGCAGGATCAAACAGGCAAAGCCCTAGCTTTACTGATGATGATTAAGAGTGGGAGTCATGCTGTGAAATAGTGACTAAGTGCTGTTACTGAGATCTGACAATTTTCCTGGAAGATGGATCTGATAACACTATAACAAGCATATTTCAGTGAAATGACCCAATTTTAGAAGATTAGTATATTTTCCTAAATTCAGTAACCTTTTCTAAAAATCTCATGTCTACAAATCTGTAAGACTTCTCTAAAAGGAATTCTAAAAAGGGAGATTCAGTAATATCTACCTGGGAGTTCCAGAGAATTGCTGTAGAGAGGAGCATTCTATAGGAGCACTAACATTTTATATTACGGTTCTGTGAAGACATGTAACGAAAATTCATGCTGAAGGCAGGAGAAAATCAAGGGGAAAAAGTAAGGATTCTAGGAGGTCAACAGTTGACAATATTCTTCTTAGAAATGAAAAGTTAATGCCAAATAAAGCCTCAAGTTGGTCTTACTCTTGTAATTAATGTGTGCAATGCCACTATTAGTTTTTATGATCTGGGAGAGATATCTCACTTTTGTAAATTAATGACAGAGTGTTTTGCAATTATTTATATTGATAGGGAATAACAGACATCAACAAGGATACATGATGTAACAAATGTCCTAATACAATTGGGTAGTGGATAGACATAGACCTTATAAACATGTAAGAAAAAAAGAAGTATTTTTAATAGATATGAGGCATCTTACGTGGTTTTAAATGTTTGTAGTTTGTTATTTTCTGCAGTCATAAAAATGCTTTCTCTGAAACAAGTCATTTGTAACTCACCCTCAGGTCAAAAGAGCAAGTGAAAATTCATAATGGAACCTAATAAATAATGGCCTTCATGTTTGTCCTCCAAGCTAACACAGGTGAATTGATGTTTTCCTTTCTTCTCCACACCCATCTAATTTTTTCCAACCAATATAATTTTTGGTATATTGTTCATGTTTCATAGATCCAGAAATGTTCTTTCTAGTATTATTTTCACTCTAGCCAAAGTCATGTATTTGAAGATTCATTCTGCAGCAGAACAGTTTGGTTTCAGTCTGTCCTTTGAAAACCACTGTAGTGCTAGAAAGTTCTGATATTTATTTTTTTTTTAAAATTAAAAACTGCATACAATTCCAGAGATATCTGTGGTTCTTGGGTACTGCGATTTCATCATCTAGGTTCTGCATACTAGTCCACATTTTCAAGTGAAAAAATAACTCCCTGTATGAAACATAATACTTAGTGTGATCTGATTTTCTGTTATTCAAGCTTTAAGGAAATCCCTAATCTGCCATTTCAGTTTTTTCTGTCATTTGCTTTATTATGTTGCTTCATATATTACTGACTCATTGATTCTCTGATCTGAATCATGCTCTTTAATATGTGCATTTTTATCTACATGAGAAATGTTTTTAAGACTTGAAATATGTCTGTAAAGCAGAAGACAGTAGCTCTGGAAAAATAATTTTAGGAAATCTAAGAAAGATTTCAAGAACCTAGACATCTGCTTTTACATTTTATTTTTTTTTTAATTCTTAGTTTTGGATTGGGAATTTTATGTAGCATTCAGAATACCTTTTGAGGAAAAACAGGGTGTGTAACGATGACAGAATCGTTGCCAGATTTAAAAATAGCCCCAGTAGCAGCAGCAAAATGCTATTCCTTGCAATTTGTCTCCCTGCCCCAACATTCCTTATATATTTTCAGTTATCGTCATTCACTATTAAATAGCTATAAAATGAATTTTATGAGAACTTAATGTGCTTCTGGATGCACCAAAACCCACGTGGTGTATATCACATACACAGCTTGCTGAACTAGAGAAATTATCAAGTAAGTTATGTGGAAGCTTTCCATAGTCTCCTTATGTGACCTTGTACAAGGCCACAAATGTTTGAGGTCAGAGGGAACATAAATATTCATTTCTACATGATTCATTCTGAATACTCCACTAGACAAATTTAAAAATAATTCTTGTTAACCAGCACTGAAAACATTTTGGATGTTGATCATTAATGATATACGTGTTGGTTTGGCAAAACAGTTATTCCCAATGTTTTTCCTACTAGAAAACAAAATAAAAACTTTGATCAGACTGCCCCCTACAGAAAGTAGAGCAATGGTTTCTTAGTACTTATAGTTTGTTGTCAGCAATAAAAAAACATCAGAAGCAACTGTCGCAAGAGTATGCTCACCTATAGCTCCCAAAACATAAACAAAAGTTAAACTAAATAGTTACTTTTCAAAATAAAAAATTTAAGTCCTATCTATGAGGTGTTAAAATGTGTCTAGATGAATACTTCAGGAAATATCCTGAAAGTGCTACTATTGTACTACTTCTAAATTAAGAACAGAGTGTGAATCACAGGCCCTGCTAGTTACACTACTGTGATTCTATTTTCTCCTTGTAATTCTCCTTTTCTTCATCACAGTCAGTTCCCCAGAGAGGAATTTACTAGTTCACCCATGGAATTTTTCTCAGCTGGTACTAATAGGTGTAGTTCCACTAGGATTCACCATGACTCTGTCCCTGACTGAACTTAAATATGTATTTAATAAATTATAAAAGTATATTGAAGAAGTAAAATGTAAAATGTAAAGCCTTGTGAAGTTGATGTATCAAGTTTTTTACAATGAACAGATTAAAAAAAAAATATATATATTGTCAATGAGCATTTTCTATCTTCTCACAGTTCCAAATAGGTCTGTATATGACAGAGAAAGGTTTCTTACAAAACTTCATTCAACTGAAAAGAAACGTTTTAGTTTAGCCTTCACCAAATATGTTTTCAGGAACAAGAGAGGGGAGGGCATTAAGTTATTTACAGATATTAGATAGATTTAATATTCAGATCTGAGTTTGTTAAAAAGAGAAAAAGTCATACAACAGGCATTACAAATTCTGATTCCTGATAAAGACTGTTATTTCTTTCAAGTAGGGGCTTATGTTTTACATATTTATTCAAATAGCAACTCTGATAGAGCCATTAAAAACATGAATGTTAGCTCCAAAATCTTTACCTATCAGATACTAAGTCCTCAGACTACCCAAGGCAAAAGTTTGCAATGCCAGTCAAAGAAGAAAGGCCATTTGCCTCATGGTTATGGATAAGCTGGGAAACACTGTTGTCTAAAAATTAATTATTTCAAATTAAATGGATTCTAACTAATAATTTAAAAATGCAACTTTTTTTGAAGAAAATGTCAAAAGCATAACCCTCATTTCTCCATCTTGCAGAGCTTTTCCCCAGAGACTACCTGGCTTTTAAGATATCTTATGGGATTCCAAGTCCCGCCTTCTGAAAAGGCATAGGAAGTTTGCTCTTTCCTATTTTCTTTGGTTTTTGAACTCTAAAATTTTTAAGGCATGCCAGATGCTGGGCCAGAAAGGATCAGAGGAAGTACTTAATATTTTCATTGCAAATTTTGCACCCTTTAATATTTTAAGAAACGGAATTGTTCAGTTAGGTTCTTTCTTTATTTGGGACAGGGAAGGCTGCTTCTTTCCCACCAAAAATTATTTAATCCATGGTTAATCTCAGATCCCATAGTTAGGTGACTTTTTTCCAGACACTTCATAAACCGGGTGGATGCTGACATTAGTCCCTTTGTTTCTGAGGAGTACTGACCACCCTCAGTCCCCATTCAGAGAAGTAGTAACAGAAGGCTTATGGCAACTGAAATGAAGACTTCAGTGATTGACATGATTTCTGTCCTACTTGCACTTTGCTTATGAGATTGGGACACCTTAACTGTTATGGTGACCATGTTAAAAGTACATTTTTAACTATGTTTATAGTTATATATTTTTTATCCTACAAATTGAATCTACAATATGCTTCAAAATCTGGTTGAATATGTGCTTCTGTTGGACATATTCTAACAAAGCTCCACAATTTTTAAAGGCAAACTCTGACTGCTTGATTTTTATTTTCTTTGAAACACTGTTTCATTTTCTGAAGTTCACTCTTTTTATTTGCACAAATTTTTTGCATTATATTTCTAGGCATAGGCCCATTACTCCCCCCTATGTTCTTTAGTGCCAGACAAAAGATTTATTTTAGAATGATTATCATAATCATGTAGTTAAAAAAAAAAAAAGGAAGATTGAATTTTAACATAATGCATAGAAGGGTATTATTCCAGTAAATATAAGATACGACATAAATGTAAACCAAGTCAAATAGCCTCCTTACTGATGAGCTTCTACCTCTTGCTAAATTTGCTACAGATTTCTTAAACTATGTTCCCACACTGTGTTCGTATCATAAAATTACTGTTCTAGCAGTCTTATATGAAGGATATCTTTTGCAGAAAAGGATTCTTTCCATTTTCAGTATAAAAGTGATTCTTGGAATCTTACAAAGGGTCATACTGCCTTAGACACTGTTTATGCAAGAGTCTGAATTCTTGCTTTTCTTTGTGGTGAGACTTGTACCTATAATGTGAGAATAAAAAAGTAATGTACTTTTTTTTTTTATGTTTGCTAATAATTTTTTTTGTTCCTTCTTTTCTTCTGAGAAAGTTACACAAATAAGACTTTTTTAAAAGTTTTAATTGTCTAAGTTTTGTAATGGGCTGTCCTTGTCTAATATCTTTTTTATTAATTAAACAAGTATTTATATATTTTATCTGATCTTTAGAAAATAGTATTGATATATTCAACATTTGTTTATAATATCTGTGGCAGTAAATGTTGCTTGAGAAAACTTCCTCATAACTTAGCTCATAACATCAGCATTTATACCATCTTCATAAGTCTTAAGAACTGTTATATTAAATAATTGGGGCAAATAACAAAGTTCTTGTTGTGGTTAAGTCCTGGCGCTCGGAAGATCTCGTGTTGTACGAAAAGACAGGGACAAAGACACAGAGGCTACACTTCTTAGGATAATTCTTTCATTTTGACATCTTTTGGCCCTAGATATATACAAAATAAGTTATTCAAGAATGATTACAGGGAGGCCTTCTTCACTTTGAATTTCAAGAATACATTTTTTTATATGTTTACATATTTAGACATTGAAACACCTAAGTTGTGGAGCTAAGCCTTTGTAGATCTCAGCCATATCTCAGTAACAACAGATAACATTATAAAGGGAAGAAATATATACTGAGTCAAAAATATGTTAAATGTGAACAGAAAATGTTTTATTTCTGTGGCTTTTTCTGTTGACCTTTGGCTCATATGCATATTTCTCTCATTTTCCCTTCCGTGAATATTCAAAGATTTCAACCCAGAAGTCATGTAATCTTCTGTAATTTAAATTAAATATAAATAATATATAAATAGATTTATGTTTATCTTGTAAATTAGAGTTATAATCTTGGCAGCAAACATTAAGGAGCTGGCTGGTAGAAAGAAAAAAACAACTTCTTCCTTCTTATGTTTTGTCCCAGCTCGTTCCTTCCTCTGCCAACAATCACAATTCTTTCTTCAAAGGGAACACACAGTTAGTCAAAGCCAGAGTTTTCAGTTTTTCTTTTGCATTGAGCAAGCTGAAGCAAATTCAGCAGTACAACTCCAGGCCCTGGTTTGCTAGACTCCTAAGGAAACTTCTAAAATGTTGTTAGTGACATGTACCAAACATGGTTCCTTGGTTCTCCACTAGTCTAAATGAAAGAGAAAACATAAAACAAAAAGGCTTTTTTCTTGGCATTTTAAAACTGAAATACCAAAATACCTAGCTTTCTTTTTGCAAATACTATGGACAGTACGGCCCAAATACACAGGATTCATGCCACATGTGCAGATTAACCTGTATGTACATGCTACAGATTGACATGCCAGCAAAGTGTCAGACTTCTGGCCCCTAACTCTGCTTCGAATATAATGTGATTCTACCATTTTGGTGAGTTGCAAAACAGCCAAATGGCCAGAAGCAGATAATTACGGTAGGGTGACGCATTACTGTGAAACATGGCAGGATTGACAGACCTGTCTAATTTACAATCAAAGGTGATGTTTCATATCACAGAATGTTAAGGGTTGGAAGGGACCTCTGAAGATCATTGAGTCCAAGCCCCCTGCCAGAGCAAGCCAAAACTAGAGTAGATCACACAGAAATGTATCCAGACAGGTCTTGAAAGACTCCAGAGACAGAAACTACACAGCCTTTATTCCAATGCTCTACAACTCTTATGGTAAAGAAGTTCATCATGTTGAGGTGGAACTTCCTGTACTTGAGCGTGAATCCATTGCCCCTTGTCCTGTCACAATGCACAAGTGAAAAGATTTTGTCCCTGCCTCCCTGATGTCCATCCTTTATGTACTTATAGATATTAATTAGATCCCCTCTCAGTCTTCTCCTCTCCCAGCTAAAAAGCTCCAGGTCTCTCAGCCTTTCCTGGTAGGACAGGTGTTCCAGCCCATTCATCATCTTCATAGCTCTTCTACTCTCTCAAGTAGATCTCTGTCTGTCTTAAACTGGGGAGCCCAGCACTGGATGTAATAAACCAAGTGAAGTCTCACTAGGGCAGAGTAGAGGGGGAGAACCTCCCTTGATCTTCTGGACACACTCTTCTGAATGCTCCCCAGGATACCATTGTCCTTCTTGGCCACAAGGGCACATTGTTGTCCCATGGATAACTTCTTGTCTGTCAGGACTGAAAGGTCTTTTCCATGGATCTTCTTTCTAGTAGATCACTTCCTAACCTTTACTGGTGCATTTTATTGTTCCTTCCCAAGTGCAGGACTCCACTTGTTCTTGTTAAACCTCATTAGGTTCCTCTTTGCCCAGCTCTCCAACCTGTCCAAATCTTGCTGACTTGCCACACAGCCTTAAGGTGAATGAGCAAATCCTCCCAGTTTCCTGTCATCAGCATTCTTGCTGAGAAAGCACCCTCTCCCATCATCAAAGGTGTTGATAAAGATGTTGAACAGCACTGGACCCAGAACTGATCCCTGTGGGACTCCACTGCATATTTTCTTCCTCTTAGATACCACGCAGAGGTACGGTCCTCACATACATCTCCACAGGCATAAAGCACCAAAAAGTTTATAGGACTAGGGCCATGAATTGTTTTCTTTAAGAGTATTCCACATCACAGAGTTTTGTATTGCATAACTTTAGCTGTTCATTAAAATCAGCCTTATTCCCTGTTGACATAGCTGCTGTTCTCCTTTGATTTTAGACATCACCTTTGAGTTTATGTTACTAACTCAATGAAGCAGAAAATAAAGGATCCTCTATAGTATTTGCAACTGTAATTGATTGTAAAGACTTTTCCCCCCATGTGTGGATTTTATTTGTTACATTTTATTAATTTCTGCTTTTTGAGTGTCCAAACTGCAGGAAATATTCAGCATTGTAGACTTGTAAGGCAGCCAAATGATCACTGGTTAAAACATGCACACATTCCTCTTCATTCCCAACAAATTCGTATCTCTAAGGATTTTCTTTTCTAAAGGTGTTTCTTTTTCCTTTGAGACACTAAATCTACTCTGCTGCTTTTGGTCACAAGTTATGTAAGAAGAAAACAGTGAAGTTGTGTTACCTATGACATTTCTTCCTTTTCTGTTTTTCATAACATCATAAACCTTTGACTGTGAATTCGGATCATAAATTGGACTTAAACTGGAAGTACAGAATGGTACATCCTAAAACCATAAGAAAGTGCAAGCAGGTATGCCCTGCCCATCTGCTCACCATGGACTTAACCATTCCCTAACCTGAATTAAATGACCTGGCAATATTGCTTTTTAATAAATATTTAGAAAAAGACAAAGAAAAGAAGGAATAAATACAGTAGAAACACATGAGGTGAGCGGGAGTACATAAATTAAAATGCAGATTTTTACATTTTCTAGCTCTCTGACTCTGTTTGCACTCAGCACTGGACAACCTGCCAGGAAAATATGATTGCTAGCTCTAATCAGTCAAATATTTGTTAGGAATGCTGATTATATAACCACTCAGTCTCTAAGAGCACTTTTCTTTCAACTGTGCAGCAGAAATGGTCTGATTAAACAATAATAGGAATAATATAATTAGCTTTAAAAAAAATAAAATTCATCCACTAGTGTATTTTACCATCAACAGAGGAAAGTTTGCAATATCCTACAGTCATGAGAAACTAAATAAATAGTAAACAACTGTTTTCTAGTTTTAAAAAAGTTGGAAAGCCAAACCAGAAAAATATGAAGCTGGCCACACTTTAAAGGCATCTCCAGGTGTGGAGAGTATCAGGATCAGTACCTTGCTATTTGTTTGGTGGTAATGTTCAGAAGTTCCTAAGAAGTTTTCCTGAGAGAGCACCTCCATTAAGAATATTAGAAATGTGCATATCTTCATATGATGCACAGAATAAGTAAATAGCTCTGAGCACACCTAAATAATTATCTTTGAAAATTTGAGTCTTAGGTAGGAAGATATTTTTCCTCTCAATCCTTCTCTATTTTATTCTTTACTAACAGAATACTATACTTTATGACATATGGTCTGCTTAAATTAGGCAGGCACTCAAAACCCTGTTCGTTCATCTCAGCTTGTGAAGCCAAGTTGCCTATTAATAGGAAAAGCCTTGCCCTGGTAGAATGTGTATGCAACAGTCAGTCTCTGCATGGGGAAAATGAAGAATATGATGCAACATGGGATAAAACAAATTTCTTATGTAATACAGCTAGACCTGTTGTAACATAATACTGTTCGAAACAAAGTGGAGAAGTGGTGTTAAATCTGGACGTCTATGAAGTGGTATGTTTAGTGACTTCATGTGTGTTATTCAGCACACTGACTTTCCAGAGTTGTCTCCAAGTTGTAATGGACAACCTCTCTTCTGCTACGAGAGCCCAGAGAGGAATAAACCAAGACCACCAGGTAAGACATTATATAATTTCCATAGATACGAGCATCGAATGCCCTCAAGTACTGTATTTAAATGAAAAGTTTTATCCAAAAGAAAACAAAACAAAAACATATTTACTGTATGCTAAGTATATTAAGTTAGCTAAGTATGAATTTTTTTCTTCTGTAAAACTAGAAATTTTACAACAATGTTGTAGTGAAAATACTGACATGAAACAATCTTACTAGAAATATCCACAAAATAATCCCTTTTCTATGAAACATTCTTCAATGTAAGTTTTTTTTTAAAATATATTAAAAACAATTGTCGTTATGGAAATGAGTTATGGATCTTAGTGATTATTATTTTACAAGAATATGTAATATTTTCATATGTAATATATGTAAATTATCATGAAGCTCTGTTGATTTTCCAGCATTGCAGTGATCATTTTACTAGTCCATCTCTTTGACTGTCAAATATAACACTCCTTTTCTATCACTTATAAGCAGCTTGTCTTCACCTTCAAAGCCATTCAGGGCTTCACTTCATCCTACCTATCATCTCCCCTTCAGGATCAAGAAATCACTTCTTTCACTGATTATCCCATGATGCCAGCCTCCTCCATCTACTTAGAATTTCAGTCGCTCAGTTTCAAGCTTTACCCCATGCCATTCCTCACATTTGGAAAGAGCTTTTTTAGACATCTGCAAAGCTACCTCATTATCTTTGTTCTAATCCTGTCTCTGAGGTTCCCCTGCCATTATGCTTTCAAAAGAAGTTTCAGAGTTTGGACTGAATTTGTCTAGTTAGTTATAATGAGCTGTTCCCAATAAAGATTTCTGGATCAGATTCAAATGGAGCAATGCCAAAGATATGAAGGTTGGTATTTCCTACCCAGAAGCAGCACCACCAGTTCTGCATGCTTACCAGAGACTCATTTTCAGTGAATGTTGCCTTGCTGTTGTTGGGGACCAATGTTTTTCTGCATGGAAACAGAATAAAATGAGTTTAAGTGTGTCTGGACTGCAGGAGCCACTGTGGTAGTCACATGTCTGAGACAAGGGGGTGGTCCAAAGGGTAGCTTGGCCTTTTTGTTCATGTGGCAAGTTATTGATAAGGTATTATTTGTATTGGATAAGTGAAATAGTGGTCCTGCTGCTACACAAAGGCATTAGGAATTGTCCTATACTTGTGAGGAAAGACTGGTGGGACATTTTTAATATTAGTGACCAATTTTGTTGGAACTGGGGCAGGGTATTCTCTCTGGTTTGTTCCAGTTTCTGTTGTGGAATGAATGAGTAGTCATGGGAACTATTGTATTGACCCAATGATTTTTATCTTATCAGAGAACATTTTTCTTTGAAGCAGTTACATTTTTAGCCTGTATCCTTGAACATATTTGCATATTGTGTCATGGTATAATTCCTATCTCCAGCAGCAATAACTTAGGACCCTTTACAGAAGAAAAGGGAAACTTTATGGCATCGCTGTCATCTTTCCCTCCATATGGTGCCTCCAAACCATGAAGGTGTTTGTGCAAAGCAGAGCATGCAAGTACTTCTGCTGGTTTTGATCTAAGCATCTCTAATTTTGGTGAAGATTTTAATTTAGGACGCTGGAAAGAAAGGTGCCTAACTCCTTCTCTCCCTCACCTGTCCCTCCTGGCACTCAGCCCCAGTCACCAAAGAACTGTCATGGATCAGGAAGAGGCAGGAGACAACAATTTTCCCAAACTCCTCACCTTGGGTTTTCTTGGGCCTCCTCTATACAAGATTTTTATCCCCCAATCCATCACCACTTCTGGCAGCTGAAAGTCCAGTAGGCTCCCCATTTACTCTGCATTAAAATGCTAACATAAATATTCAGACCTCTCTGTTACTTCAGAGCACTTCGTCTATCTCATGTTAGTCTGTCTGGCTAAAATCTGTAAATTATTACAATTTTCAAGTGATTGAAATGTCTTCCAGAGAAGCAATAACCAGATCCAATTTGAGAATCTTTAACATAGGGAATAACCATTTTTAAAATACTCTTTTACATTGCCTTTCCATAATTTATCAGATGTGGATCTGCAGTCTTAGAATGTCAAGCTGGGATTTCTCCAAGGCATCATTGGGTTATAGACAGCAAGTCGAGGTCTTGTTCAGAATTTTAGTATAAAAACACCCACAAAGTTGTGCAGCTTTCTTGAAATAAAAAGTAAAATCACTCCCAGACTGAACTTTTTTTGCCAAGTTTCAACATAAAAATACAATTTTGTAGCCAGGCTGTAAATCTCTGAAAATAAGATTTTATGTGGAAATGCTGATACAGCGTTAGTTATAGCACTGGTAATGGCTGTAACACTCAATTATTTGATGCTGAAGGCTAATAATCCTGAAGAAACCTTTCTTGAAAAAAGTTGAACTTCGGACATCAATGAGATCTCAGAGGAAGCTGCATTGAAAACTAAAAAAAAAGCTGCTTTTGTCCATGTAAATCAATTGTTATTGTTTTCCTGTCTGAGAAAATATTAATGCAAAGACTAAGGATTTACAAACAGGAAAAGGGAGAACCTCTGAAGATCTTGTTGGGTTTTTAGATAGTGCTATTTTGAAACCTTGTTCTGAAGCCATGCTGATGGTTTAATGCAGGAAAACTTGTGCAGTTCATTTAAGCACCCTGGTTTTAAGCTTATGGTCAATTTTAGATTAGAAAGCCATCACACTACAGTTTCACAAATGGTCAAATTCTGCCGTAGGACCTGGCTGGCTTTGTGTCATTAAAATGCAAGAATGCTTGAAAACATAGTAATAAAACCCCCGCTTTGCTACAGCCAAGCACATCAGAATTAATCTGGGAGCCTGAAAGGAAAGCACAGGCAATGAAAACTAAATGTTTTGTGTATTTGCTACATGTTTTTGTTTAGACTTCTGATTCCTTATCATTCTAAATAACAGGATCTTACTGCATCCCTTATCCATTTAAGAAATACAAGGTTGACCAATGACAACACGTTGAGCATGAGGAGGAAGATGTTGTATCACAACCAAACTACTAATCCTGAAAGTTATTTGACAAATATTTTTGAGATGATGCAGTAATCCATGAAGAGAAGATAAGTGATTATGCTCCTGTAGATGTTTTCTCTGAGCTGCTACAAGTGCCATTTATAGGTAATACCATTTGTCCTAGTGCCACTAGCACAAAGTCAAAGCATAACTTTCTCATGTTACTGGTTTTTAAAGTAAAGCAAACATCAATAAATGTTTACATGAATTTATATGAAAGTTAATTTTGCAAGATTGTTATAGTACAAATAATATCAGGGCACTTCAATTATGCAGTTACATTATTTGCATAGAATTCTATCATTTGAACAGCCAAAAGCAGTTACTTTGACTCACATTTTAAAATTTACCCTTGTTATTGAAATGGACTAAGTTTTAGACTTTTTCCTTGGTGAAAGAAAATAATTTTCATTGCATCAGAATTCCCCTCTGAATGGAAACACAGCTCTCCACACAATTGCCCTTCTGGACAAAAAGCCTACTCTCATAATCCCATGAGTGGCACAATGGAAGTAGAGCAACACAGTATTTTGGGAAATGCTACATTACCTACAGAGCTGTATTGCTGATCCCATAGATATGATTCCTTCAGTTCCTGAAAGCTAGAACCTCAGTTAATCAGGTTGCAGTGATGTAGAGAGCACAAGTACCACACACATTAATGACCACATAATGCACACATCTATTCTTGAAGTATGTTTGATACATAAGCTTAGAACTATATTTTTTAATAACTTGTAGTGGATAAAAAGGTAAAGAAAATCAGGACTATTAATCACATTAGTAAATTTAAATAACTGGTTATATATATATATATATAAAAGTTACAACCAAAATGGTATGCGAATGCTAACATCTGTCTCAACGCTGATCCTGGTATACATTTGAATACATCAGTTGAGACGAGGTTGCTTTCATCACTACCCGATATGCAGCAAGACATAATAATTAAAAATTTGGAGTAAAAAGGTAGGGATTTGTTTCTTTATAATTAACATAAAAAGTATCACAAAGAACAGTTTTGTGCAAGTGAGATTGGGACAGTGTTTAGTGGCATTTCTTGTACTTTCAACGCCTATAAAGGAAAATAAGATATGTTCAAATTGTATGTTCATTGCTATACAGCTTTCTGAAGCTCTCTTTTCTATTGCTAGCTCTATTGTACATCCAGAGTTAGTGTTTAGATGTTATAGTGTTTTCAGTGTCTGAGACTGGATTCTATACTGATCCATGCTAAGGAACTATTTACATAGACTTTTTTTTTTCCCCCACTACAAAAACAAAAACAAACAAACAAAAAAAACACAAACAAACAAAAAAAAAAACCAAACAGAAAAGCGTTCATTTTGTGCTGTTCTTTTGTTTTTCAGTACATAACATCACCATAGAGGACATATCTTTCAGCCCTCTATCATGACAATGCTCAGGCAACTCAGGGAAAAACAGAAAACAAAATCAGAAATCAAAAGTTAAAACCATAGCTGGGGAAACCCAGAGATGTATCTAAGAGTTAGAGAAAGAAATAAGCAAATGAAAAAGGAAAAAAGTTGAAGCAATTCCTCTGAAATGGTTTGATTTTACTACAGGACTTGTTATTGTTTTCTGCAAAACATTCCTTTTAAAGAATTTGAGAAAAATTGTTCATGCTTATTAAGATGATTCACAGTAGTCATCGGCTGAGATTGCATACAGAAGGAGCAGGAAGTGCCTAACCCCGTAAAGACTGATGACATTTACTCATCAGTCTTAGAGTTTGAAGTCTAGTCATGTCATGAAAAGCTTAAGATTTCTGAGACTGCATTTAATCTTTTACTCATCAGGATTTTTGGGGGTCATCTGATTTTCTTTTATTTAAATAAAAGAGAATCTATGGAAAGACAATTAAAAAATTAAATAACAAACCCTTTACAGCACTGTCAGAAGACTTCTCTACCAAAAAATGGACTTCTGTCTCATAGCTGTTAAATAAGAGAAAAACATTTTTATCAATCTTATCAAATGGTTATTTTCTACACTGAAATAATGCCTAACACTGTTTTCCAGTGATAATATTTAAAGTTAAAAGATATGCAGTTTTGTCATTTTCTGTTTGCAATTTAATTCTCTGTTGCTAGTGTTTATTGTGACCTTTGTGCTAGAGAAGAGATGCCAAAAATCATTAAAACTGATATTGCAACATAAGAGAATACAACAGTTTAATATGAATCTATTTGAATAACTTTATTGTGATTTTTTTTCCCCCTCAAAGTAAAGCAATAGCATAATACCCAGCTGCATGATAATATTGGCAAGCAAGGCCGTGAATTTCAACTGCAAACCCTAAACACTGAATGTGCTGTGCTTTTTAAAGAAATACCCTTTTGTACAAGATATGTAATACCCTTTTGTGCTGGAGTGGTTTGCATAATAATAGTTTTCTTTAGTTATTCGTTGTCATGTGATGGAGCTGCAAAGTGAGCTAGGCAGTAACAGCATAAAAGACAATCTTCCATTTTTCTCTAATTTTTTCAGAGGTTTTCTTGTATTTTAAATGTAAATACTTTAAATATCTTCAGAAAGGATAGTAAGTTATTAACATTTCAGACATAATTGTTACTTCTCTTAATCCACCTTCCTATTTGGGCTTTTCTTTTTTAGAAGAAACAGCAATATTATTGCCTTTGGACTCATGAAGAACCTCAAGCATCTTATAATAATTTGGCATATGATCACATGGTGTAAATCAGTACAACTTTATTCAGAGCCACTGCTACCTTGCTCAAGACTTTAACGGTAGAACTACTTTATTGGAGAAGGCAAGCAAAATTTATGGTTTTAAGTGTATAACTTACATTAAAGTTGTGCATATATTATACTGCACCATTGAGATAAAAGGTACTATCTGACTGAAGAGCCATCTTAGAACTTAGACATCTAGGATGCATCTAAGACTAAGCATAAAATAGAATTTTTAGAATTTTCTGATGAGTTTTCCCATGTAAAAATTCTTTAAGTTTCCTCTTGGGATCTTGGAAGTGTTCTAGTCTGGGTAGTAAGTAAGGAATATTTCCCAAAGGAGATATAATTACATTGAAATGGAGCTCAATCTTATTCACAGTGAAAGCTCTAGAAGAGGACTAAAGCCAGGGGACCTTCCGCTCAGCTAATGTACAATAAACTAGCCATTATTCTACCTGATATTATCAAATGATCTTTCATTTGAAATCAGTGGAATTCTGCCAAGTTATTCTAGTTGTACCTTTGGCCATAAAATTACACATGGTTTTGAACCTCTGGCATGCAACCACTCCAAACAGACCATTTCCAAGCAATGTCTGAAAAGTAACAAATGAAAGCAAGGCTATTACCCATTAGCTTAAATTCAGAGGGCAAAGAGGGTTCATGATCTTATTGGAAAAAATTTAGAAGCTTGCAAATTGAAAAGAGGTCAAAACCAAATGGGCTAGATTATTTCAGAAAAACTCACAAGGTAGATTAACACTTAACAACACATTATCAGATTGTAGCTCTTCAAAGACTATCCAGGCAGAAAAGAAATGCTCCAGAGCCCAACAGTCACTGTTTACAGCTCTATGTGTCAAAATAAGAGACCATTATATATAGTCATCCTACAAAGCTTAGATGAATAAATCAACATATCCCTTACCAAACAACGATATATTACTATTTTGCAAGATCTGAGATCTGTCTTTGCTAAATAGGGCAACAAGAAATTTTCACAGGTCCAGTCAGTGAACATACTATCAATTAACACCAGAGACAAAGCTGTTATCGCTGATGCCATGGAGGAAGCCCTGAAATCTAGGTAAGAAAGTATTATAATGTTTATATGTTCTGTAAATCTTTTCATCTGGAGTCTTATAATTGAGCCACAGGGTTCAGAAATATGAGTTGCCTCATATCAGTTGGATACCAGATACTATTAATGCACTGCAGGCTAAACAACATGTTGCACTCTCTGTTACTGGTAGTGAAATATATTAGCTTAGGTCATTCTCTTCCTTAGAGAACCTGAAAAAAGTCTTTCAGGGGGAAAACATTCAGCGAAGTTTTCTGAAACTTTTTGCTAGGAAGGTGCAGACCATGCTTCACTTATTAAGTCATTATAAGATACTCATAACTTTATTGTAATAAGTGCTTGTGCCCCAGAGTTACATACCTGTTCCTCTGATAGAGCCCTTTCCTCCAATTTTCCTATTTCCTTCCCCAGATTTCTAGGTTTTTGTGATTTTTTAATTTCAGCTCTCTAACAGATGTAGGAAGAAACTTAGGTGCTCACCACTTTCCTAGAAATGTTGAAATTTTTTGTTCACAGCAAATTGTGAATGAGAATTAAATGTCTCTGTTTAAAATAAAACAACAAACAAACAAACAAACAAAAACAACACCCCACAACTTTTTAAATATGTCATTTTTATATCAATATTCCAGAGTAATGCAGATGGCCAAAAACTGGAAGAATCAGACATGGGGGTTTTTGATCTTCTGAAACAACTATTGCTTAACTTGTAAATTAATGAACTCTCTACCAAAACCAATACATTCACTTTTTTTCTTTTAATAATTGTCCTTTAGATGATTTGAAAAATCCATTTAGGTGTTATGTGGTGTACATACTTTTCCTATTACTTTGACTGATACAAGTAATTTTTATTACATGGGAAGTGTGTGTCCACTCCAGAATTAAATCCTGATATTGTACACATAGACTTGGCATAAATACACATCTTGGAAAAATGTATTGTATAACAGAGTCTAATTGTAAGCGAGACAGCTTAAACTTGCGTTTTGTTCAGCTGAATTTATGGTGCAGAAGCCCCTTTGTGTCCTGTATCTTCATTTGGAAGTGATAACTCTGATCTCTCTCGTCTCACAGACACATTGCCCCAGACAGCTTTGCCCATTTGAAAGAGTCTTCAAAAAACTTCCTTAAGGGAGCCAGTTATCTCCTAGAGCAAGTCCAGCTGTAGTATTACAGTTTGAACATTTCAGTGGCTTGGAATGGCTGGGGTGTATCACAATCAACTCCTCTCTTCTATACAGAAGGGATCCTCAAGCCCTTAGTTATCTTGTGAAGTAGGGTCGTGTAAAGTATAGAAAAATGTTAGGTATGAGCATGTAAGCAAGATGTCCACTCTGCATGACTGCGCTGTTCTTAGCGTTAGCACAGAAAGAGGATTGTACTGAAAATCTCCACTCCAGTGCTCTCTAGGAAAGTTTGTGTATGGATCCAAACATTTTTGCTTATTTTTAGCCCATAGCCTGATTACTGCCTGCCTTCTTTTTGAAATATTTCTGGCTGAATGCAGTGAGAGAGAAAATATCACTTTCTTTGGGCTACTGAGATGTTCCTATATGTTAATTCCTGTGACACTGCCACTATAACAGCTGTCATACCAATTTCATAGGACAGATTTCTAGTGCAATGAAATGTTTTAACACTTTTAAAGTGAAAAAAATACTCATTTGTTTGGCAGATAAGTGCAAACACAGTAGCCATTATGTTCCCTAAATCTGTAAGAATTCAGGGTGCAGTATTTCAAAATGCTTGTGAAAGTCCACTACCCTCCTGGGGTGAGCTTAAGACAGCAAAAAAGAAGCACAGGAATAAGGTGGAAGAAGAAGATAAGAACAGACCAGGACAAATTTATTTCTACTCTCTTTCTATGACAACTTAAGAACAGGACCCAGTTTTAAGTAAACAGAGCCTTTCTTTGTTATTATGTGCCTCTACACAGGAAAATGTGAAATTCACCCCAAACAGTCTTCTGGTGATCCAGTCACTGAGAAAGACTTTCAAACAGCCAAAGCCTGAGTCTTAATGAATTTTAAAAGCTTATAAAATATTCTTTGGTTATATATGCTTTAAAACAAAAGGTTTATTCTTACATGTTGGCATGTCTTTATTGGTACCATTTATTTACTCTTTATAGGAGTGAAAGCATGACTACTTTTATGCCATGTGTATGACTTACTTTACGTTTACAGGGATCTATTGTTACTTATGAGGAAAAATAAAATTTCTGTAGAGTGCTTAGTTAACTCCCTGCTGAAGTTAAGAAAGACATATCTCTGGAAATCTGTTAAAGGATTATTTCTTATGGCGCCAATGAGGCTCTTGCTTTGCTTGTAAAAATGTATATGAATTTATAATGGACAAAGATACAATTATCCTAGAATAGCTTCAGGGAAAAAAAACATTAGGTTTCTTTCAGAGGAGGTGCACAGATATGGATTTCAGTGTATATTACTCTTCTATGGGCAGGCAGGATCTTATTTTCAATGCAGGACCTATTCTCTTACCACTTCTCTATGGTCAGAAATAATTTCCTTTGAATCAAGCTATTGCATTTCCTAAGTGGAATTAGTTCTTATATATTTGAATATGAGACAAAGAATAATCTTAGCCAGGGATTTTAATATTGCCAATGATGAAGAACTGAATGCTTGAAATCTCTCTTTATTCTCACATATTTGCAGTCTCTCAAAGTCTGTCCGACTTTAATACAAGAAACTGCAAAGTCGGTTTCATTGCAACAAAGGAAACCATATTCATGGGCCTTTTTCTCATTTTTGGATGAGGAGTTCTGTCCTCTACATTCCCACTAAAGCTTTTATGTAACATCCTTACAAAGCTGAATAAACCTTGTTAAAACTTAATTACTTGTATTAAAAACACATCTGGAAAGGATATTTCTCACAGGTTGGTGTTTAATTATTAACAGTTATTCCTGTTGACTCCCCAACAAACTTACTAAGTACACATTCTTTCTTGTGAAGATGGAGGAACTCTCAGATGTGCAGGACTGAAGTTTGCACTGAACAGGATTTTTAAAAGATCCTCCGTTGTCCCAGCATCTGATTGTATTTATGCCTGGGGCCTGATTGTCCTTCTTTACACCTGGTCTCAAGCATAAATTACTGTAACAGCATCTCCACTGACAGTGAAGTGTTTCCTCAATAGCTGTGAGCTTATTGTCTAAGTACTGTTGCTAGGTAAACCAGCTGATTAGAGGGCTTGTGTAGCAGCCAGTTGATGTAACACATGCTTGATAAAACTCTTATCAGAACCTTGCACACTTGCAAGAATGCTCGCAATTCAGCTGGATTTATCAGTATGAAAAGAGTCCCATTCTTTCTTCATCTCACTCACCTGGTGGAAGCAGGTTCTGCAGAGCTAGATTTTAAAGCTTGAAATCAACACTCAGTCACCTCCTGCTATTCATACCCATCGCACAGTGACACAGGGATACAGCAAAGGAAATGCCAGGACAGAGGGAGTTTTTTCCCTCTCTGTCTGTTCTAGTGATGTGAGGAAGTTAGAGTGCTTTGAGCTGCTTTGTCTTCCATGCGCAGATGTGCACTCCGTTGAAGGCCTTTCACATGCTATCTACAGTGAACCATGTCTTTCAGATTCTGAGGGCAACAACAGAGGAAGGCAAGCTACCAGAGGTGAAGAAGTGTGGACAAGTCAGGCATGATGCTCAACTGCAATTATCTCTTCCCTAATGGTATGATTGATCCAGGGCTTCAGTAGGGGACCACAATCAGGGCTAATTCTTTTTTTGTTATTATTATTTATTCATTTAGCCATCAGGCACTTTTGATTACTGCTGTTTCAGGATATGAAATCAAAGACTATTCTTTTTTTGTTGTTTGTTGTTTGGTTGCTTGGGTTTTTTATATATATATATAAACTCCTGTGTTAATTCTTATTAAGCAAGTCATGTCATTTTCTTTGTGAATAAATTATATCACTCCTTCTTTTTGCAGCTGCTTTGTAAAATGCCGATTACTTTCAGATACTTTTCAGAAAGGATTTGATGGATGACATTGGATTGCCACATCAGCCCCTACATCCTTAGATGGAGTGCCACTCCCCTTAGCCAAGACCTATACACCTTGGCAATTTTGGCCTTTGAAAAGTCTTTATGAGACCTCGTACACCCATCCAAGGAGGAATAATCGTTGAAGGGACATTGTTGTATTAAATTTCAAATTTTGATTACAATGGCACTGGGGTAAGTAATTTTGAGAAGATGCAAAAGGAAGGAAAGGACACGTTGATTACTCCCGGACTCATGAAGCTTTGCTGTCTGGAAGAAGTTATATAAAGGCATTCCAGTTGGCATTCTAAAATAACCAGGAATGAGTTAAATAGATTTTATAACTGCTAATGCAGACTTCACAGATTCAAAGAATCCGGGCACATTTGTCCATTCAAGGGTCTGTATCCTCATGTCTTTGGCTTGTTGAACAGCCAGTCTGTTGCTAACAGAATAATTATAGGCAATGTAAAATGCCCATTATCATCTCAACCCTCTTCCAAATTTTCTGTGTCCCTTGAGGCACAGGAGAGTATGAAAAGGCCTGATTTTAATTTTCATGGTGGTTTTGGGTTGTTTTTTATTCAAATACATCCATCTCGGTTGTGAAAAATTGGCTGTAACATGCAAGAACAGTGGAATATTTGGGTTTACAAAGAGAGTTTCATCAAAAAGTATCATTACAAATGTCAGGGACAATTTTGTAACTTTGAAGATCCTTTGCAACAGTAGCAAGGTCCACAATGTGCAGCAGAGAAAATCAAACCAGTAGACAGTGCAGGTACACACTGTACAACTCGGGAGGCTAGGAGCAGCAGGAGGTAGCACATACTCCCGATTTACAAAGAAACCAGTTTAGAAATCAGTTTAAATNTTTCCCAGTATCCAGCCCTGTGTGCAGGTGATTTTTTTTGGATGTCTGGCTGGTCTCTCTACTAGCTTTTGATTGCTTTCCCCTTTGCACTTATTTTCTTGCTAACTTGTTCATGGCATGTGGAAGAATTTAGTTTTATATGTCTTCTCTGCCCTTGTATTCCTCACAAAAATGCTTCACCACAGTATGTCCTTTTATACCTCAGTCATTCTTGCTTACTACTGCACAAAAGGCATAGCCAGTCCTGGGAAATCTTTTTCTGTGTTGTGCTGATGTATTGTGCTTAATATATTATCAAAAATGACAAGTCTGCCTCAGGCAGCTCCAGCATCCCAGAAAGCACAGGGAGCTTTTATTCAACAGCTCTTTTAAAACAGCTCTTTTTAATCCCACACAGAGAAACTTTTTTCTTTGATTTCCTGCAGG
>VWZY01012582.1:16125-41363 GCA_013399075.1 Chloroceryle aenea
TTTTAAAGTGGGAAAAGGAAATGCATGGGTATTATAAATACCTGATTTTCCATCTGCTGTACACAAGAGAAGATAAAGACGACCTACAGACTAGCAACTTCCAGCTCACTTAAAGAAATGCTCTTGGAAAAAAAATATACTAGCATCATTTACAAGTGATCATAAAAACAAGCACTAAATCATCAGATAAAATGTGAGGATGCTCTCTTATATGCACTACATTCTTCCTTACTTAATATGGCAGATCTAACTATCCTATCCTAACACAATGGTTTTAGCATGGGACAACAAAAACAGGAGCTATCCAAAGGAAAGTTAGAAGGAAAAAGAAAATGGACTAGATCATAGTCATTACCAAGATATGATCCCTTAAATAAATTTTCCAGTGGAGGAATTGACCTCTTTACCAAGAGTTCTGAGCGCATGAAAATAGGTTTGCATGTTGGGGTTCTTTAGTGTTGTTATATCATCCACAGATCCTTTATAAATAACCTACAAACTCCTCAGTGTTACGGGATTCTCTCCTGAAAACCTGTTCTCACAATCCATCCTAGTTGGTTATTGATGGCCTGTATTAATGATTCTGGATTAGATTTGATCAGCCTGCATTTCAAGTTCCACTGTACACTGTATTTCCATGCAGTGAAAGAGTTAAACATCATANTGCAGAGACAAAGGAAGTTCTATCGGCTAAAAACAAATATTAAGGCAGGAAAAAAAAAACAAGCGAGCAAGACAGAAAAGTAGACAATTGAATCACTAACAAGCATTTTGACCACTGAAGGTAGTCATCTCTCAAACTAAATCAATTAATATTCTGTTATTGCTATTATAATTCTGCACGTAGTAGTCTAAACTACATATCAAGGAACTACATAAAATGATTCTGAATATTGTGTGTTGTGTCATCATACTGAATGTGTAAGCTCCCACTACCTCACTGCCACCAGAACGTCTCAATTTTTAANCTGCTGTACACAAGAGAAGATAAAGACGACCTACAGACTAGCAACTTCCAGCTCACTTAAAGAAATGCTCTTGGAAAAAAAATATACTAGCATCATTTACAAGTGATCATAAAAACAAGCACTAAATCATCAGATAAAATGTGAGGATGCTCTCTTATATGCACTACATTCTTCCTTACTTAATATGGCAGATCTAACTATCCTATCCTAACACAATGGTTTTAGCATGGGACAACAAAAACAGGAGCTATCCAAAGGAAAGTTAGAAGGAAAAAGAAAATGGACTAGATCATAGTCATTACCAAGATATGATCCCTTAAATAAATTTTCCAGTGGAGGAATTGACCTCTTTACCAAGAGTTCTGAGCGCATGAAAATAGGTTTGCATGTTGGGGTTCTTTAGTGTTGTTATATCATCCACAGATCCTTTATAAATAACCTACAAACTCCTCAGTGTTACGGGATTCTCTCCTGAAAACCTGTTCTCACAATCCATCCTAGTTGGTTATTGATGGCCTGTATTAATGATTCTGGATTAGATTTGATCAGCCTGCATTTCAAGTTCCACTGTACACTGTATTTCCATGCAGTGAAAGAGTTAAACATCATAAGGAAAGATACTTGTCTAATTACTGCTAGACCATTTTGGCACTGAATTTGAGGACTTGCATGGCATTTAACTTGAAGAACAACATCCATGCAAATGCACTTCAGACTTTATGTGGCTGGTTTACACAAGGCTGTTCATTAGTGGAAAAAGTCACTGTTGTGTTGTTAACCAAACATAGCTGGGAATGCTTTTGGATACAAACCTGACCTTCCTCTTTCTCAATATTAGATTTAATAACTGACCTATCTTAATGACTTTTCTTCACTTCTTTTCACCTGTATAACCTTAAGATTAGAGAAATTTTGCTATCTATGTAAGTTTATAAAGATTCTCCTTTTGGTTATAAACCACGGAAGAAACCCACTTACAGATACACCTTAGTTAAACCTTTTGTAAACCCACATATGAAACTGACTTCTTCACTTTCACAAAACAAGGTTAAGGCTATTGTTGTAAATGTATGGTTAAAACTTTTCTATTAGGCTCAGAGATACATGAACACCAATGCTCCTCGCAGGTCATCCATCCAAAAAGGCATGAATCAGCAATGTGACCTCTCAGTTGTAATTTTTATCCCTTTTCCTGAATGCTAAGGAACCACTGCATTCAAGTCATTTATTTCAATTTTGTATTCTTGCACTTTCTTCCCCATTTACACATGACTTTCTCATTTGCTTCACTTACATGTTTATTAACGTAAGCTTTTAATTGACTTTTCTAAAAAGCAAACCAGTCACTGAAGAAAAAGAACAAACTGAATACCACCTACATGTTAGTTTATGTTTTCCACCATTAACCTTGATCTGAATAGCTTTTGTTTCTAGTCATACATAATACACTGAATTTAAAAATAATCTTTTTAGATAAACCATGTTTTAAATGGTCAGAATTAAAATACTGTTTTAACTTCATATGGCTGCCACTGGCTTATTTACTGAGGTGGTCAATGTCACACAAGCTATTAGCAGTTCCTATTAAGTTTGACTGTCTCTTGCAATGCTTCTTATTAGAAATTGGGTTTCAGACATGTATATAAGAACCTTAGTTAAGCTTTATTTACACAATGCTGCCTATTCTTGTATTTATCATCATCATATTTCATTCAGACATTTTAGGAAAAAAAAAAAGTGTCAGCTTCTACTCAGAGGCCTCCGTTTACTGCCATAAGCAAAGAACATATTTTTACAATTCAAAGTGTTTTGACATTTTCACATCAGAAAATATTGTCAAGTGAAATGAAATATTTTCATACTACAACTACTGTACTAGCTTTTAAATCTTCAGGATGCAAGTATACATATATTGTTCTTTATTAAAAAAACAAAAGCATTGCAATTTTGGAACGAGCTGAGGTGTCACAGAAGAAATATTTAATTAAGCTGTAAATGTGTAGGCTCAATAGGCATTCATCACAAGAAAGGTAACTGTAATATGCTCAGCATATCTAGGGCTGTACAGCAGTCAAGACAAACAACAGGAATATGCCTCAAAAAAAATTCAGAAAATGTAGAAGCTCCAAATGAAAGCTATGTGAAAAGAATAGTGCAATGTGACAAAATACTTCACTGATGAGATTAAATCAATTGGACTCAATGCTTGGAGTCATTTCAGGGAACACAGAATGCAAGTCTGAAAACTGTTTCAGATACTTGGCCAGGATAAGATGACAGCAAGGAAGGAAACAACAGGTGTGAGTGTAACAGTTACACTTACATAATGACCTGTTATAGGAAAAATGCAATTAAATATTTCAGAAAAAGTGTGACCATTGATGAAGACAGTGTTTTGAAAGGTAAAAATCTGAAATCTGCAAAAAGATAGACCTTCTGTGTACATTACAGGACTAAGAACAACTATCCTTTTAATCATAAAACTAAGGTACATGGATGAACTTTTAACCTTTTTTATGAAGTACTTCGTTTTGGTCATATTTCATTTAGAGCAAGAACACCTCTATGGTAAACATCACACACTTTTCTTCCTTTCTTCAGATGAAAACTTAGCAGAACTAGTTGGGCAAAAATAAAGACACATTCTTAGCAAGTTACACAAAACAGAAGCCAAACAAACGTTTAAAACATTAGAGAGATATCAAGTGATGCACCGAATTTTACAACATATTTTCCTTTTCATCTAAAATGCTGTAACAGCTAACATCTCCTATGTTTTCTCAGAAGTATGATTTTAAGTTCTGTATTAGCTTGATTCATAATATGAGAAATTTTCAGTAACTTTCATTTAAAAGGAGGTATTCTGAACTTACTGCATTTTTAAGAACACATTTAGTTCTAAAATCCTGTATGCAATAGCAAACAAGAAACCTAAAAACAATTTTATCATGAAACATTTCTAATGAAATACAGCTGCATTGTTAAAAACATTTTTTTAAGCATGACTCATCTAAGAAAGTAGTCAGACCCATCTGGCCCAATTAGTGAAGTAGAATCTACAAATTTCATCAGGAGAAAAAAAATAAATAAAATTTAACTCCTATAACTCCATCTGACTGCTACAAGCAGTTCATTCAGTGGTTTATATGAACACCAGTGAAGACAGGACTAGTACCAAATAGTAGGGACAAATGATATAAAGTAATGTGCTTTGAGATATTAAGGAGTGCATGTTATAAAACCATACTTATTAATTATGCTTGCCCCAATTATATTCATTTTTTTTCCTTAAGTGACTGTTGGTGTTCTAGAAGTATGCTACATATCTCCATATGCCTGTAAAACATTCAATACATACCTATACAGTAGCATCAAATGCTGCATGTATTCCTCTGCGTACAGTGTAAATATAACCAGAATAGACCATCTCTTCTAAACAGGAGCGATAGCGCAGAAGCCCAAACAAGCAAGCATCTCTGTTAACTATTTAGTATGAAATTTCTCTTCAGCACCTTAGACTGATACTGAAGTTTACAAATACATTACATGTGAGACACCAATTAAGCATATTAAATGTGGTATGTACTGCATGCAAATTCTTCTACAGATGAGTAAGTGCCACTTTCACCCTCCCTAGAAACAGCTAAACATCAAGCTTCAACTACAGAAATACTGTTTTTCTTCATTTAAAACAAATAAGTATTACTGTTTGGTGTTATTACTTACTATTTAAGAAGGACAAAATTTAATTTTCTTTTTAGTATGTTTGATCGTTTTCTAGGTTGAAGACTGTACTATACACTTTTATTTGGCAGCTTATGAAGAGAAAGCTCCATTTGTATTACTGCAATGTTAAAACACGGATTACTACTCACACTTCCTCACGTTGCTTCATCATTTGTAGGTATTTGTGAACAGTTATCAGCCCACGTGCACAGTGTCTGAAACCACTACAAGGCTTCATATTTTGTAGTTTAGTAAGTATGTTATTTTTAATTTGGTTATCCTATAAACAAAAAAACAACAGCAAAACCATCTGTTTTCACTTTAGTTTTGATGATGAAAGTAGATTATCCACTTACTAAAAAGGTTGAAGGCACCTTTATCATCAGTGCCTCCAGTTGTAACCTCTCTGGAAGCTTACTTCAAAAGCCTAAGATTAATATGGATAAACTTCCGGAAAGCGTAACTGCAAAAAGAAATTAGTGTCTAAAAATAAAATTAAGCCCTCTAAATAAGAAATATCTTCCAAGGTGGTATTCAACCTCTTTCATTCATATTTTACATTCAAAAATATCTTCTTTGCCCCCTTTGAATTTGAACCTATTAATACTTGCATACCTGGAAGGTTTCTTGCTACGTTTTCCAATACCTACATACTTTTCGGAAGCTACAAACATCTGCTATAAAGAAAGCCTTGAAACAATTTCCTAATTCATGTGAGAGTGCAATGGCCGAAATCTCCATTTCACTATAAAATATGCATTAAATTAAGTGCAAACATGTACCTTACCGTATGACAACAGCAATCAGAAAAATGCCACTTAATCTACTTCTTTTTGCATGTTTTACAGTGCAATATACTTGATCTCATAATTCTTGCCATATACATTCCTATGGATTAGTGAGAATTTTTAATGAAGTTTTGTAACAGATATAATTGGCAATACTGATACTCTAAAATAGATTAACTATCCTCCCACAGTTCAAAAACTCAGAATACAAGATCTGAAAACATTTCATGGTAGGGAAATGGTTCAACAGCCATATCTGGGAAAATGTCTCCATGGAATCATCATAATAAACCTAGCATTTATAAGACTATTTGCTCAGAAATATGAATCTACTGACATTAGCAAACTGTTTAGAAATCTGCTTCGCAAGAGAGAAACTTTCTCCAGGAAGTTGTCTTCACAAAATTATCTCTACAGGAAAACTCTCGTATAATCTCCAGAAACAAAAGTTGAATAGCATAAGGATGAAGTATACTAATGTTCCTAATGAATTATCTCCCCCAAAGAACACTAGTTTCCTGTCACTTTTTCTTAACTATGTGATACAAAAGAGACATATGGTGTTGGGAACTACAAACTCGAGAACACGTTTAAAGCAAGTAAACAGTCAGGAAAATCTTTGCACATCTTACAATGATATAATTATTTTAGGATTAAAAAGACAATAAATAACAGTTCAATTATGGTACATTTTTCTTTCTGTGAAAAAGGTGACCTCCTTTCTGTGGCTAGTATGACACTTCAGAAAATAAAATCAGCCGAGTTATGCTGTGGCAAGAAACACCATCTTTACCTTAAATGTCCAAATCATTCTTTAGAGCAAGAGATTCAGTATTAAGAAAACTGAATCGGATGTGATCCTGACTGGTGATGGAGAAGATTATGAGTGGCCATTCAGCAGCTTTTCTTTTCAGCTTCCAAAGGACTGTTGAAAAATTAACAGGATAGTCGGGACAACTGTTGCTGACTAATCCCCAAACTGACTTAAATACAGTTCTTAACTGCTTCCCAAATCAATGGGCCTATAGATGCTAGAATCTAGATAAGAACATTTTAACAGATTAAAAATGTACTTGCTAAAGCGGCGAGTCTTTTCAAGATCCATAGATATATTCATCATTATGTGTCTATACATGAAGCAGAAGATACGCTGTTAGCACCAACAAAACACACCCTTGAAACCAGAAACTAGTTCTAAATCATTGCAAGAACAATGGTTTATCTACATTTTGAAGTGGCAGAATGGTAGAACAGACATGTCAGTCTTACTAGGTAGAATAAGGGGTATCTCAGGAATAAGAAAACCCAATTGGTTTACTTAAAGAAAGGTAGCCAGCAAATAATGTAGCAGAGGCTCTTGTGCAAGTCAGGATATAAAACTGCAGAGTGCACAGAGGTTACAGAAGCAACCAAAGATATTATTTGTACATCTTCTTACAGCTTGGTAGTGTGAGGTCTGGATTTTAACTGCAGAAGTCTAAGTGACAGGCTTGTTCAAATACCATTTTATGAATTCTTTTCCCAGCACATCTTTTGGAGAAGACTGGAGGACTCAGCAGAGATTCAGAAATACCAGTGGCTATGCTTTTCTGAAAGCAACATATTTGAGATGAGGCACCAGAACACAACGTATAACGAAGATTCTGGAAGGTGGTGGATGACTAGGAGACTACTTCCAACAGCAAGTGTGGATAAAGTACCAAAGAACTGTGCTTGGGGAAAATGAGATACAATTTCACTTGGATTGGATCCTTCAGGACTATAAGCGTTCTCCAAGCAGGATGATGCTTTGAGTTTAAGACATTCTTGCCCTCCCTTATGCAACTGTGCAGACCTAAAATCTTTTTAAAAGAGCAGGAAAGTCATGCTCTGGTTAGCATCCCTAAAAAGACACACTTTGGGTACCAAGAGAAAAGGATAGCTCTGCACTATAACACCAAGTACATCTTGTAGGAAAAGGAACTGAGATTTAAATCACAATCAGATCTTCATATTCTTCTGGATCAACAAACACTGACACAAGCGTAGAACTAGTCGCCTGGATCAGTCTCTTTTCCAGGTAGACAAATAGAAAAAAACCTTTAACTTCAATCACTCTAAATTGTGTCATTGTTTGTCCCTCTTAACTGTAGATTATATGCCACACAAGACAGATGCCATTCTCTGCCAGAAATGCAGTACATCCATGTTCTTCTGGGGAAAAGAAACTTCTATCATGAGAAACACAAAAATGCTCCTGAGAATGTTAAGGAAGTATAGGCATATGCCTGAGGTCAAAGCCATTAAAAGATCTGGCCTAATTAGCCAGACAGATAAAGGATGCTCCTTTCGTGAAGGTATGTATAGGGGAGCACCAAAAGGATAATTTGGAAGAAAAAAAAATTGCTCTTCCCCCAAAATTCAAACTGAACCATTATTTATATGTTTTAAAGTGTAATATTTAACTTGTTTGGATTGGTAACACATTCTAATAATATTAAGGCTTTAGAGGGCTATAGATATGTTTACTGTTTAATTTCTGTAATTTACGATGCTCAAACTATGACAGTAACCATCTGATTGTCTACTGACCTTCAAAGACAAAAGTTCATTTTTCTTTTTTTTTTTTATATAAGCTTCCCTTGAAACACAATCTGTTCAGAAAAGTCACAAAGAAATTAATTTTTCCTGCTCTTATGCCAGTTAAGGTTCCCTCCTAATAAACTGTTTTAATTAAACAGGATTCTACTTTGAACACTCCAGTGAAAGGTATTATTAAAATAAAAGCATATATAAAAGACCCAAACTGGTATCAGAACATGAAAAAGTGTGGGTTTTTTTTCTCCTATGAGCTACTAGAGCCACCTCCATCAGAAAGAGCTTACTGAATCTAACAAGAGAAGCCATGCCTTAAACTTGAGGTGCTTTTCATTAAATTACATTTAAGCATATATCTGATTTCCTTGGTTATCTTCAGCTTTAAAAATTGGGTTGGAAGGTGTGATTCACATTTGAAGAAAACTGATTAAACAGATTAAAACACCTCAAAAATAAGTAAAACCAGCACCTAAAGTATGTTGGGGATTACATCTTAACTATGCCATCATAAAAGCTGTCTTAGCAAATTCTTAGGTTTCCAAATAAATTTTGAGACTTAGAGCAAAAATCAATTCCTAGATTTCAAACCTAAACCACTGATCATTACTATCACAGCCACACAACCATACACCTTACTTTCAAGTTCCTGAAAGTAACCTAGACTGGGATTTTTAGAAGACCCTGTATACTCAGATGTATAAAGTATTAATTTTAATGGGATCTAGTTACTGGACTAATTTGAACTGCTATAAATGGACTACTTACAACAGCTGCAAAACATATGGAATGTAAAGCATGGCATAAGAATATATTTCACTATTTATCAGCTTTAGTGTCTTAGATACTTTATTTTCCAAGCACTGCAATATGAGTTACACAGGAACGAGAGATGACATTTTCTCAAATTGTACTGTTCAGAGTCCCTTTAAGGCTGCCCAGCTGAGCATAACTCCTAGATGACCCTGCAGAACTGCTCATCCTCCCATTTACTTTCTACAGAAGACACAAGCTAGCATTTAATATGTGGTTTACGAAAGCCTTAAAGCACAAAAGCTACCTAGGTGGATATACATATTTATAATTTTTAAAACTTCTTCCACAAAAATATTTCAGTACTACACAGAATTTACATTAAGACTTATGCAACAAAACCATTTCCAAGATAATTTTTAATTCATTCTAAACTGAAATAAATTAAACTATTTCTTATTAGCACAACTTTCTGTATGAACACCAAGTACCCTTCAGAGTACTTGGTACCACAATCTCCTGTTTTACAGGATACAAAAACTTTGTTTATTTTTCTATTCAGGACAACCTGCAATACTACAGTTCACTACATAAGCATTAGCACTACAGTAATGACCTTTCATACTTTTTTTTTGGTAATAAATATTTACTCCTCAGAGTATTTTACAAATCATTAAGGAGCTATTACCACACTTTACAGATGAGGAAGTTAACATTTATTTAAAGAACATCTTTCCTATCACAGGGGAACGCAAGTGTTTCTATGAGCAGAGGAGTTTTAAGTGCCTGAATTTTTAATGTGTATCTGCCTCGAATTTGACTTTGAGTCTTCAAAAGTATGATCTCCCTGTAGCTTTTCTCACTGCTGAGTAATAAAGCATCTCTTTGCAGAGTTCTCCACCATCTGCCAAGACAGGAGCTCAAACTGCAAGGATCACTAAAGGAGTCCCTCTCTAGAGATCAACCACCTTCTTTGGACATCGATCAGTGAATGACAACTAAAAGACAAATACAGGCCTTGCTTTTGCAAGCTTAAGGAAAAACAGTGTTCTCCTCAACACTAGAGCAATTGCCTATCTGATGCAAATGAGGAAATACCATTAACTGAAATATCAGATTAGCACATTATTAGTACACATGCTAAAGTGGGTTAAAAATATGGAAGATAGTCAAGACATTCCCCTTAGCTCCCTTCACCTTTCATATCTTATATTACAAGTAAAAACAAGTGATAATACTGCCTCAAATACCTTTCCCACAATATGAAGATTTTATTATTCAGCACATCTCTGCTGAGAGCACTGTGATTCTAAAATCTAACAAACCAAGCAAGCAAGCTCTTATGTTAAAATTTTGAAACTTTTCTTTAAGACCCTAACAGCTATGGGTCTATTCATTAAAAAATAAAAGACGAAACCAGCAGATACAGAGACATAAGGCCACTGGCTGCCTAACATAGCCAAAAGTCTTAACAAAGAACTAGAATTGCCTAGTTGCGCAACTTCCATCTCCACAGGATTCAAGTGCTCATGTTTAGATATGACCAATCTCTGCTCCTAGTTTCATTTCACCTTTCCAGACCTATCATTTGCTTGCATTAGTACAACTGTATCAGTATGGTTACTATCGTTCCCAAGAAAGCCAGGGTAGTCAAAGTTTAAATTGTTTTTAAGCTAGGACACAATCTACAGAGTGAAGAAATCCCAAAGCAGCTACTTCTAAGATGAAAGCATAGTGACGCATGCAATTACACAAGTGAAAATGAGTTTTTGTCAAAATTGCTACAAATTATCTTAAGACAACTAAATCCAAGTGGTCGGTTTAGGGGTTTGATTGTTTTAGTCTCATGAAGAAGAATTTGAAATGTGCAATTTAGGAGACTGTAGAAGAGTATCTATCAAAGGCTGGCTGGCTTGATCTATTTATTCATAAGCAAAGAAACTCAAATTCTTAGGTTTTACAGTTGAGTTTGGTCAAGAAAACTTCACATCTTCCAGTTTATTTAGAAGAGGCTGCAATATCAAAGGACTGGATATAGTGTTAGAGATCCCTGACTTTTTCCTAAGATTTACTCGTGTTAAGATTTCCTTCTCTCTAATAATTCCAAGTGATTTGGAATTTAAAACACTTCACCTTACAACACAAGCTGAATTTGATGAACATAACTTACTATGTACAGATTAAGAACTGACTTCCAAGTAATGCAACTTTCCAGTATCACTTAATCTAACTTTTTACTTTCCAGGACAGTTTACCAGTCTCCAGTTTAATTTAAAGCATGCTACAAATGGCCCAGTCCAAAATGATGTAAGCTTATTTAGAATAGTAAGCTCCAGTCTCTTATATCATCTATGTGTCTCCTGATAACAGGGTCCAGAAAATTCCCATATTAAAGCCTTAGCCTATAAACAGCTTAGAAAAGAAAGACAAATCTTACTAGTTGTCCACCAGAAGCTCAAGCATTTCTTTACTGTTCTAAAAAAAAAAAAAAGAAACTCTTTTCTATTGAATACTAGGTGAAAAAACTGAGCACATTTCCAAAGGTTAAAATCTTCAGTGTTCTGACATCAAAATAGCATAATGTAGAGCAATTTGATGATTGTAAATCAACAGTAGGCATTAAACGGCAAATATTTGTATGGCAAGCTTTGTTTTTGTATAATTAGAAATCTAGATTTCAAAACTAACAGCATCTCTTCCACTTAAGTATAAGGCTATGATTTCAAAAAAGAAAGGTAACCAACCAATCTAAAAAAACCTGTAACTAGAAATGAAGCATAAGGAAGATAATGCACGAGCGATTTCTTGTAGTGTTCTTGTCATCTTTATTAGGGTGGACAAAGAGAATCATAGCTTCATCATCTAGTTCTTGAATACGGGGATAACAGGATTTTATATAAAGATCCCAGCTTACATATTCTGCTTCAGGGCCATCAACAGAAAAACAACAAATATATGGAAGGGGAAAAAAAAAAAAGAAAAGAATTACAGGAAGCACTGGAAAAAAAAGCCAAGAATAAAGGAAGCGAGTTTAATATATGGGATGAAGAATGAAGAGAGAGTTGCAGATACCACAAAATGAATTACCTGAATAGGTCAATGTAGTTTTTAGTTCCACAGCTATGTCTACCAAAACCCAAACAGATTAAACACATTTCTGGAAGACAGACAAAAGCCATGTAGAACTTAATTAGAGCTCCTAATCAATGCATAATCCTGGTTTGTAAGGACATGCGACTATTGAGTTTCAGGCAACAGACCTTCTTTGTTTCTCTTTGAGAGACACTATTTTGTAAATTTCCCCAAGTGCTTTTTCAGATATTTGGATCTACCATTTCTCAGGTTATATATTTGTAACACCTTAAATAAATGAATACAGAGGAAGGGGGTATACATCTTCAGTAAGTATTTTGTAGAAAAAAGGAAAAGAGATGACTATTCAACAGTAACTGTGTGTAGTAGGCACTGTTAAATGATTTCCCTGGGCTCTTAAAGACATCAAAGATGTTGTGAACATTCTAACAGCTGGATTAAGGTTCGTACAAATAACTGTTGGAGGAGCTTCTCTCTCCCATTAGGATAAAGAAATCCTAGGGAGCACAAGAATTAGTATGAACTGCTACCTAAGTTAGCCTAATAAAACTAGACATACTTACACAATTAAATATGACTATGAATACATGTCCACATTTATAAAACCATCAATTGAAATATGCAAGGGTACAGATCATCATAAGTTTGTATTTACCCTTTAATTATTTGCCAAATTTTAAAAAATCGAAAGCTGAAAACAAATTTCTAAATCTGTTATGATTATATCTCCTTTCAAAATTATTCTCATGAACAATATTCTGAAGAATAATACTAGCTTTCTCCTTAGTACTACAAGTATCATTTTAGGAGAATTGAGGAATTTAACAGATTTTAAACAACTTGAATTCAATTAAGTTAGAAATAACCTACATATCTTGTAGGTGATCTCAAAAGATAATTTTGATCAACAGATGTTATTTTGGTGGTAACAAACCACTTATTTGCACAGTTCCCACCACAGTACACATTGATGGAGAGATCTGCATCACACTTGCAGCTGGCCTGAAATAATTTTAATAGTCAGTACTAGTGTAAGCTCAAAAATTTAACACTGCAGTAACATATCAAGTACAATATGTAAACACTTACTATGTGAACTGGTGTAAGAGATTCTTGTCCTCATTTTTAAAACTCAGACTTGCATTACAGTAAAAACATTCAGTGGAATAAGACCCTTAAGGTAAATTCTGGTATGCATTTAAGGACTGCTCAACCCAACTAATTCTTTACTCAACTTGTGAATAAGCTACTGAAATTACCAGTACTAGACATACTAAAGAGTGGAAAACAGAAAAGGAAAACCTAGGTACTAGTAGGCTTTCCTCTTCGTCCCCCCCGTAATATTCTGCTACACTGGGTTTCTTATTTTGTTCTCATCCTATCTGCAGTTGAACATACTCAGTCTCAGTTCTACTGTTTATGTAAGAGTGATCTGATGCAATCTCATTTTACCCTGGCTGCATGTTCTCATTCCATCACTTTTGCCAGTGCTAAAACAAAACTGACTCTGTAGCAAGTCAGCTAATCCAAGGTTAAGCTCTCAACCAAATGGACTCACTACATGGTCAGATGAAGGACAGCACTTTCTAATACAAAACAGGAAGCAGGAACAGCAAATCATGAAGGAATGGCGGGACTGCAACAGCCCTTGGTTCATACTGTCATGATTTAAGTCTGCTTCACACTACTGAAAAAATAATGCACTATCTCCTCTCCTCCACATCAAAAAGTTCATCACGTTGCTCCCAAAAACTTTGGCTGCTTCATTACCCTACCTACAGAGCTTCCTTTTTGTTCATTTACATGACTGCACTGCGAAGGACTTGTATTTGAACTGACAAAACAGATGTAATGCCGGAATTCCCTAAAAAGCTTTTAAGGACAGCAATGTCCTTTTTCTGCTATTATATCACTTACTCATTTCATAACTTTAATTGAACAAGCAGCAAACAATGGATTGCACAGCATGACCAACATTTCAAGAGGGAGACTATGGAAGGCAGCACTACATTCTCACTCATGAAAGCAAAAATGTGAAAGCAGTACACCATGAAGAAATGAATTAGAGCTATTCAGGGAAGTGAAACTTGCATGCACAATGTATTGTGGCTTTTTCTATGGTTAAAACAACTCTTCTACTAAGATCTTTCAAATTTCAACTTTTTGTTAGCCTTAGCTACAGGGCAACAAAGTATGTACAGTATTACTACAACATCCACTTTTTAAACTAAATTTAAAATTCTTAAATCAAAATTCTTTCTACCGGTTCAGGTTTTGCTATGGAATTCACAGCACAAAAAACTCTCAGGGTAAAACTAAGACATCCTTCAGATTATTGTAAGAAGCTGAAAATAAAACACAATGAAAATCTACCACACTTTAAAGGAAGTTAACTTTAATTAATAAAATAGCACCTCATCGCACTTGCTGAAGGCAGTCTTGGAGAAAGAAGTGCTTTTAATTTATTCACCTGAATAACAAAACATACTGCCAATATTATTGCCCCTTCATTATATTTTCTTCTGTTACATAATAATATTGTATATAGGAGTGACTAAAAATAGAAATAACATCTCTAGTAACAGAGTATAAACAGAAGGAGGGTACTTACATACCAAGCATCACTATAAAGCATGCTCCAATTTGTAAAAATCATGCAGTACACAGCACAATAAACTGGATGAAACACTAGAACGTCATTTTCTGCTGCTGTTTTGGTAAGGACTACAGCAAGCATTTGGAACAAGTCTGTGAGTAAAATGCTTGCACACTAGCTGGACTACCAAGGAAAAGATTCACTTCTCTAGCAAAATGCACTATTCAGTGGAACCACAAAATGATTTGACTGTGTTTTTCTAACACTTCTTCACAATTTAAAGCAACAGATACCAAAGAAAAGATTGTATCCCATATAACATTTTTTTATTATTATTTAAGCATTGGGACGCATACATTTGTTGTAGCTGTCTGCATTACATCTTAATACAAAGCTTCACTGATATTTTGTTGGCATACTTTGTTTCAAGACACTGAACATAAGAGTACCATGTTCCCTGATGTTCAGGCAAATAGTTAAGATTCTTTATTCAGTGTTTTGTTGTTCATAGCAAATAGACAGCTAACATTTTCCAAGGTGAAAATCTAATCCTACTTCCCCACATCTCCTTCCACTTTTTGCTTTATTCTTACTTCCTCTGTCTTCTACTATACAGAAAATAATAATACTTTGTTTTGTAAGCAGAGTATTTTATCTGGTTTAATCTTGTGACACAAAAAAGATTTTTCCCAGTCACAGTTGATACTGAAGGCAGTCAACAGCAGAACAGGTTTCCCTTATTTTCTCTGATCTAGAATTCAGTTGCAGCCTGGTGAGGCTGTTCTCACTGTGCTGCATGTAAAGCAAAGTACACAATCTTACTGTGTTACATTGCTTATTTTCCTCTGAAAACAGCAAGTATTTATCATACTGCCCTGCTTAACACATCTTCTAGGCATTCTGTTCACTGCTCCCATTTTTACTTTTTTAGTAGTGCCTTGCACTTACCTTGCTAGCCCCTCAGGCTAAAGTAAAATCAACCAATAATAAAAACTTAACTCAAGAAGATTCAATAGTAAGATTTTAAGTAACTGCTTCAGCCTCTTGGGCAGTTTTCAGGTACTTCCAGATTTGTTCTCATTCTGTTTTTTCCTACTCTATTATTTGTTAACCACAGCTATTTTCTCTCAGTTGTTGATGAGATTGTTAAGAAATGATAAGGCATGCTTTAATTCCTTTATTTCACAGTTTCACTAATTCAGACTTCATAAGCCTTCCAAACAGCTTGCCTGCCGGAAACAGAGTACAGCCACATCAGCAACCACGATATGGTTAAGGGACAGTAACACCAGTTAATCTATCCCTCTTCAGGTCAGTTTGTATTTCTACTTTAACATATGAGGCTTTGTAGCACAACAAAGTTTGTTTTGTTTTGGTGTGGGATTTTTTTCAATTTGACCTGAAGACTGGCAAAATTAAGTTCCAATTTCACTTCCATGCAGCAAGAATTATCCAAACTTTCCCCTATTATTACAAGGGCTATTAGGTTTTGGTAATTTGTAATTCCATGAATTTGTGCTACAGATAGCCTTGGTGTGGAGACTGGGTTCTAGAAGCATCTTTTTGGCATTCCAGTTCTAAACACTTTCCTTACTCCATTTTTAAATTCCTCAACTACAACACTGAAACATCTATTACAAAACAGATTAAAAGCTTGAGAACACTACTGAAGACTGAAGGCAACTGTTGTCCAATCCATAAAGCTGCTTCAAAAACCACAAAAATCTCCATTATAAAATTGTTTGTTGACTCCCACCTACTTTAAGTCATAATTAATGTTATTTCATATTAAGGAGTAATTATCGTAACTCTTATATAGCATGGCTTTATTTCTGTTTTAATTACCTTTAAAAACCAGCATTGCCATTGACATTCAAATACTCTAAGGATTTTGATATAATTAAATTAAATATTGTAGCAATATTAAGTGCAATGACTATTTTGTTTAAATAATGATACTTTCCCCCATACCATACAGCTAAATTTAAAGATGTTAAGGACTGAGAAGTCTAAACTCACTGTCACAGGCAAGAATCAAATGTACTGAGAGAATTAAATCAACCTTCTACTGAAATATTTTTTCCTACTCATCACAAACTTAAAATTCCATTATCATAGAGGCAAATGATATAGGCAGCTTGACAGGGAGCATCACTGACTAATACTGTATTGCAGTTGTCTTCAGACAAGAAGCATGCAGGGTCCAAATAAAGCTACAGCTTCCCCAACGCAGGAAGAGCAATACAAAGAATTTAAAAACCCTGATGGCAGACCAAATTAAAATACTGAAGTAGAAGCCAGAAATAGGCTAATTTCCTCAGAAAGGAAGAATATGGAGTAAAAGGAGTATAAAGCATCTGACTGAAATTTGAATTCTGTTATATGTGCCTCATCCTATATAAAGAAAGTATAATGGAAAATTATTAATTAGAGAAAGCTGGATATCTCTATGATGAAAGGAGTGTCTGGAAAACATGTTTAGATAAAATAGTTTACCAAACACTTCTTAGAACATGTAGAAGCCATACATATTTCTATCAGAGGAATACTGCCCAGGACCTCAAAGAATAATTCCAGACCATTAATGACACTGTAACTTAGTATGCTATATTTATTACATATATCCTCTTACACAGATTCTGCGTATTTTTGTTAAATTTCCAAAGCATCTTCTGTCTTTTCTTTGCAAGAGAACCATCCAGCCTTACTGAACTCTTGTGAATAACAAACTCTCAAAGCTATTCATTGTGAGACTGATCAATAACCTGTAGGATACACTTTAGAAGGAGACATAAGGATAGTACAGCTCAGTGTGATCCCAAAAGCCTGCAGACTGCTCTATTCTTCCTTTTTCTTCCTTCAGAAAAAAAACATGAAAGAGAAGTACGATATGACCTTACAGGTCCAAATAATGACCAGTATCACACTGGACTATGGGAAGAGGAAAATAATTAGTCCTATTGATCCTGAAGTACAGCCAAAATTAGAAAACATTTAATACCAAAGAAATTTTAAACAAATACAAAATAATAATATAAAATTAAAATAAAATTAAATAAAATAAAAATAATGTTTTGGATTTTCTCCTTAGGGACAAAAAATGTCTTGATTAACCCATTTGTCTCAAGTTGTCCTTTTTATTTCTAAAGATAAATGGACTATAGCACCATTTTGGTAAAAACCCAAGAGCAAGTTGAAAGGGAAATTAATAATTTCCATTCATAAGGAAAAAAAAAAATCACTAGCAAGACAGAATCATAAAGATGAGAAGAAACACCGTGTACTATTGAAACAGCCCGGTCACCCAAGTACCTTCAAATTGAAATGCATTTTAGAAATGTGCCTATTTACACACTGCTGCTATAAAATGTAATTAGGCTTTTTAATATCTTGAGTATAAAAATAACTAATCATTCCAAGAAATTAGGAACTCATTCCCATCTATAACACTATCTTGTTTTTCTGAAATGTATCTCAGAAAACCAGAGCATTACCACTACATGGCAAGAATTAGACTGAATCTTCTCTCCTACATAATCTCAAAATTGGATGGAGATTAAACAGAAATACATTAATATCTTTTTATCAATTTCAATTCTCTGACATTTATTTGGAAAATAGTAGTAGTTGCAGCTGTTCTGCTATGTGAAAGGGTATTTCTCCCTTCACACATTCATATATTTTAGAGAATCTTTGGAATCTTCCAACATTCACCATTTTCCTCATTTTACTAGAATTCACTGGGATTTCTATTCCCCGCCCCCACCCCTGCTTACCCTGATTATTTAAGGGTTTATGGCTTCCTTCAAACAAGTTTTTACTTCCTATCTTTTAATTCAAAACCAGATATTTTTTCAACTCTCAAACTGCCTGAAACCATAATATGATTTAAGAGACACTTCTTATACGAATTGAACAGATGCAATAGGAAGCACAGAAAAAATGTCCACCTACATACTAATTCATTAGTATGTGCTACATAAGCCTGTTTCAACAAGGCATAACTTTGAGAAATGAGTCAGACCTTTAATTCTTGCACATGTAATAAGCACCACATAAATCTCTTATGCATAGACATAATGCTTAAAGATGTTAATGAAAAGAACTGACAAATGGGTATTATTTTATATTTATTAAATATTTGGACAATAGTCCACCCTGTGTTGCCATTTTCTTTTTTTTCCTAAATGGATTAAAAATTCTATAATTGGGATTATAGAGCTCTTCCAGCTGATTAAATTACTAAAACAGAGTATTTGAGACAGAATATACGAGACAGAAAGCTAGCTGACACTTCTCACGACAATAAACTACTACTTTTTTTGAAGGTCAAAACATACCCATCCACCAGCTCCAGAAACCAAGAACAACACAAAAAATACACAAAACAAACACGTTAGCACTTAGACACATTGGGGTTTTGTAACCTGTCAAGTCACCTGCAACGTGACCCTTCAGTCATATTGCTCAGCACGAAGAGGGAGGTAGACGAATCGAAAGATTTTTGAGTAAATTAATTCTGTATCCCATGGAAGTTTGACTTGTGCGTTTTTTTATCTATTTGCTACATTGTAATTAGAGAACAAACATAACAGTATCAAATTTTGCCCATAAAAAAGTCTCTTTTTTATTAACATTCCTTATCCTTACTATAAACTCAATTCTAATGTGCTCAAGATCTCCTTAGTAAATGAATAAATTCTGAAGATCTACTTTCTCTGATTGTCTTCTACTTTTGGACATTGACAATATGCAATGTGAAGAGGTCTAAATTACATCTTTTTCATACCTCATGCTTAATGTTCTACCATATTTTGTTAATATAATAATTACGTCTCTGTCCTGCTCTTTGGTAACTTAGTAAAACTGTTATAGAAATGAAAAAAATGTGCTTGTACAGCACTACAAGTTTCCTCACAGACAGTATCTATTAGCATTCACTAAGCACCAAAAATCACTAGGTCATTTTAATACCACCTACTACTTTCTTTCACAAGATAATCTCAGTTTATCCTCATAATAAGGATCTAAGAGAAGGGCTCTCACAGGGTAATTCTAGTTCCTGAAAAAGGCTTAAAGTCATCTGTCTGGGCAGAAGGAAGTTTATATTATCAGGAAATGAGAAAGAAAATGCATTTTCCAGTTTCACTATATTTTTTTTTTTCCCATTATATTGACGGCAAAGTATTCTGGTACTGATTTCCTGAAGGGTTTTGGTCTTTTTGGAAGGTGGTTAATGTGATGATCTAAGAAAACATGCCTTCTTTTCCTAAGAATCAGAATCAACTCAAAGTGAAACATAAAAGCCCATCATATTTACACAGCCTTAATGTGAATCATCCTTATGCTGAAAGTGAGAAAGCTAGTGTTTGTAACAGTTCAGCATTGCCTTTTAAAGGTGATAATGACTTCCTGCATCTATACCTGAAACAGGCAAAAAAAATCCCAACCCCAAACACATCCTAAAATATTATTCTGTTCTGAAGAATAATTCAATCCAAGATGAGACATTTTAAAGATCACTAGAGCACTATATAATAACATCTAAACTTCATTTTAGGATGCTGCTCTGCAGGCTTACTCTTACTGCTGCAATATCATTTGTATTTCAGAAGTCACTTCTGGAAATAGAAATTGAATAATTGCATACAAATACTTACTGCAGGTATCAGTAACTTTTTTACTTCTTCAACAGCCCTCTTCAGTTTTATTTCTGCTCTGTTCTGAGCATCCTCCACAGTGATAAGTACATGTAAATCTTCATTCAGGTGTTCCCAGTTGGGCTTGCCTCGGTTCTGTTCTTCCTAAAAAAAAAAACATGGACACTATGAAGCGTTGTTACATTCTGTATAAAACAATCATAAAGAGTAAACAAACCTATCTGGGAACAGTAAAAACTATATCTTCAGCAAGACGGGAAAAGCCTTCTTCATACTGTGGAAACTTATGTTTTCTGTGGTTATTGACAAAAACTTTGGCTTCAAATCTTTTTGAGGGTTTTGTTTGTGTTTTGGAACCTCGTACTTTTTTTTTTAGAGCACAAAACAAATATGATCATTTAGAGCACCTTTCCCAAGTGAACAAAGTAACAAGAAGAACTACTATCTTACTTTCAATATTATTTGGAGAATCTCAAGGGTTAAATAAATAAAACATACTGGTAGTTAAGCAACCTACTATTTTAAAGAAAAATGAAACACAGTGTATATATATATAAAAACTCCATCTTAATCACATCAAAGGACAAGAAAAGATAAGAATTCTTCAGTACTAAAAATTGCTTTTAAATACTCAGGAAGAAAAGCTTCAGGAATCAAACGTTACAAAAGGAAGAGCTTCATGTACTGGATGAAGGACAAAAAAGGAGATGACAAAGCTTCAATACTGAAGTCAGAGTGGCATGTAACAAGACAATTCCACAGGTACCCTGTTACATTGATGGCAATAATAATACCACAGATAAATCGTAATTATGTTTCCAGACAGGGTGTGCATGCTAAACAAACCCTTTTTTAAAAGTAAATTTTTTCTAAAAACAGACGTTAGTACATTTAAGTAACACATTCAAGTATCCAGTCTTTCAAAAAACAACATGATGAACATAACAGGGAAGAAACTTTCTAGCTCTCTTTTTATTAGGCAGTGAATAAAGCTAGCTAAGCTTCCCAGAAACATACTTGAAATTTGACAGTATTTAAAATGTAATAAAACAAATTAAAGAAAAAATAGGGCAAGGGGTGAGAAAGGTTTGTAATAAAGTTTATTATAACTTTTGGATCTTAATAAAGGCCTGCAAAACCCTTATCTAAAACTAAGCATAATAAAAGAGTCTCCTATTTGCAAGGCTTCTGCAGTTTAACCACAATTAACATTTTAAAACAATTAAGGCAAATAAAATTAATTGCCAATGTATCCTTTTCCCTAGATTTCATTAAATTTTTTTTCAGGAAATCAGACATGCAGAGGAAATGTTTGAAAATTTAATACCAACTTGCAGTACTTTATATTCACATATACCTGAGGGAGGAATGTTCCTTAGTGTGTCCTACCTTTAATCCAGCTATTTTAAGTCCAGAATTTTTTGTGGAATAGGCAAGGGTAAAAATGGCAGGGAAAAAAAAAAAAAAAGAATCATGAGAGATGTATGGAAAACTTATGTAACAGAATCAGTACTTTGAAGGGGATTTGTTTTCACTGTTCTTCATGTAATGTGCATGTATTCATTAATGCATACCATACACTGCAGTGATCTGAATAAAATGCTGTCTTAAACAACTTTCTAAACAATGGTGTCTGTGAAAATATCTCTGTGAATTTCAGAGGCTGAAAAATGAGAGAAAAATAACCATCATTTATAAAGCAGAACCTGATGCCAAGTGCAGCTGAGTTATAACATGTTATCTTCTGTAATCTAATCTTTGAAAGAACTATCTACCACATGGTATTTGTAGCTTATTTCACTCAATCATGATCAAAACTCCACTATTACAATTTAAACAATTCAATTTATTATTAGGGTTTTTTTTTAATCCAAAGCAGGAGTGAGTTGTTTTCCCTTAAGATGGTGACAAGCTATATTAAAATATGAAGTAGTACGAAGTATTGTTACAGGTATGATGAATGAGAGAAGGTTCCTAAACTAGCAGAGGGCAGAACAAGAAATATGCTGCTCCTGTTTCTTGCACTGACTGGTGGTGAGATGACACAATGCTGTAATGGGAAAGGTACTGGTTACTAACATCAGATGCCTAACCTGCACAACTATAGTACCACAGAAAAGAGAAGGAGGAAAAAAAAAGGGGGGAGGGGCAGGGGAGCAAGAATGTCTGGTAAGTTCTGTTCCTATAACAGAAATAGTATCTACATGCAGTTTTAGCTACCATGTAATTTAAGGGTATGCTTATACATAGCATGG
This sequence comes from Chloroceryle aenea, assembly GCA_013399075.1. Lineage (NCBI taxonomy): Eukaryota > Metazoa > Chordata > Aves > Coraciiformes > Cerylidae > Chloroceryle > Chloroceryle aenea. The sequence continues at coordinate 38,539 of VWZY01012582.1, forward strand.
GCAAATGTAAAGGGGGCCTTACACTGTTGCACAAATTTCTTTGACAGAGAAAATAATATGGTGCTAGGTCTCAAAAACTTCGGAAGATTTGGAGACAACATGTCAGCAGCAAAAAAATAAAATGCACATTGTTACATTGGATGTATGCCTGATCTGTAACTTTTAGAACACAAAAAAACCCCAAACACTTTGTTATATAAAATAAGGTAGCCTGCCCCTCTGTTATTCAGTATTTAAATATTTCTTACCAATGTAATCTCAGCTACTGGTGCTGTACTTCCAATTGTTCTTTTGTAGCATGAGGATTTGTCGTTCAATTTAATAAAGTAAAAGCTGCACATAAGACAACCACCATGATACTTTTTTTTTTTTTTTTTCCCCACAGCCCCTAACTTATTTTTAGGTGAAACAAGTTGTAAGTAAGGTCCATAATCACATGGATTATTAAGTCAGACCTCACAGCACAAACAGTAAACCAAGCATTTATTGGTGAGATATCTGTACTGGTATATGACTAGTTCTATACATGCTCTTTTATTAATGTACTTCATGACCACAGAAGTCCTATTGTTTTGTAGAGTACTAGTCACACAGTAAGCCTGAAAGACAAGAGCTGTGAAATCCTCTACAGCTTCCATTCTGTCCCATGAAGTTACTTTAACAATTTTCCAATAAATGTGTTTTGGTTTATTGAAAATACTAGTTGAATGTTACACCAATATGTATGTTATTTATTCATTTGTTTTTACTAAAAGCAGGAAATTCAGATCTACACTAGATCATTCACTCAAACAGAAAGGCAATATTTGCAACAGAGATAGACTCATGGGAGAAGAGATAACCTGCAATAGCTTACAGTTAGGAGATCCAATTTTTTAATGCTACCTTATTTTCCTTTTAAATCCCCAAAGGATGGTTTGGAAAAACGTATTTTCCCCCCAAGTAAAATATTTATCTTAAATTAAACTACACTTCTGTGCAACTTGTCTTGAAATATATTTTCCAAGTCCTGTTTTATTGTAGGAAAAGCTATATAGAAAGGATAAATTGAATGTATCTGGAAATCAGTTGGAAAAAGTCTATCTTAAGACATGAAATACGGTCCCACACTTTAAGGGTTGGTTAAGGTTCTCTTTTGAAATTGTTTGCAGAAAAAAAACAGTGACAGGATGGGCAGGAGAGAATGACTACATCTTAAACATCTCCCATGATGGAGACTCCATCACCTCTCCAGTTTAGTGTTCAACCAGTCTTCAGTCAAAATAAAAAAAAAAAAAAAGCTTTTTCTTATGTTTAAGTGTGAGTTATTTCAGGGTGGCCATTGCCTTGTGTCCTTCAGTAGCAGCTGTTGAGCAATTCAGCCTGGTTGTCAGGTCTACCTACAGAAACAGCAGCCTTGAGTACCAGATTGCCATGAGTTACATTGGGCAAAAAGAATTGCTGCCACAGGAGGAAGGGTATGCACACAGAAGAAAAAAACTGCACCCCGAGAAAATAAACAAACAAACAGAAGAATAAAAAACTGAAGAAAATTAAATTCAATTGCATACACTCCAAATTATATTACATACACAAGAAGTAATTTACAGCGTGAAGTTTTCCTGCATGCCAGAAGTTGTTTATGGGAGAATTACACAGGGAAAATGGAAGCAGTGAAGATGCAGGAAACTATGGAATAAAATGATCTATGTGACAGCCTTGGGGAACAACAATATTAGAAAAGCTTAATTACACCCAAACTATTTTGTCTACTAAATTAAAGAACATTAAGAGCAACATAACTAGCAGATGAAATGTCACTGTGCTTCTTGTTTATCAGAAATTTCAGCATCCTTAAATATAGTCTAATTCTGTAAACAGATTTTGCCTTCATTCTATTGCCTGTGTGTATCCACTTATTATCCTCAGGGTACCTATACACAGTAATGGACTTGAAGAAACTGCAAAATATTTATCTTGCTTTTATTAAGGTCAATGGGTCAGGTAGCTTAAAAAAAAATCAAAAATCAAACTTGCTACAACTCCTCAAAGTTCAGATGCACAAAAATAAAAGTAATAGAATAACAGAATTTAGTGTTTTTTTTTTTTCCCCCCTAATTATTTTTTATTTTCCTGGGGAGGGACACTGGGGGGAACCAAAAAGCAGGAAAGAAAGTGTCTGTCAAGCTTGACTGAAAATGTTCAAAAGATTTAAATGGTGAAAGGGGAAAATATTTTCAGAAAGAAAGCCATCAAGAACTTTTTTTTTAAAGTCTCAAACTCTTTCAACACAAAGGCATAAAGGCAGTATGGCTGACTGACTGAAAATAAATAGACAGATTAAAAACTGGTGAAGTAGAATCTACTCAAATTTCCAGCTGTCAGAATGCCCTTAAAGGAAAATGAAATAAAACACTGTAAAGAAATTATTTCCTAATACCTGTTTATATGAAGGTAGGGATATATTAGTTTGACAATAAAGAAGGAAAGAATGGAATGTGTAAGAGTATAAGGAAGCTCTCCACATGGCATTTTTTTCCAGAAAGCTATAGCCTGTAGAATTAAAAGTGGAACTCCCATCCTATGCACTTTTTCCACTCTAACGCATACAATTTCCAGTAATGTTAGCCACTCGAAAACAAACACAGCTCAGTAATAACAGCAGGGGCCTTTTAAAGAAATAAAGCCACTGGCTCAAGGAAATGTTGAGAATGAACCGTAGTGTACTCAGCTTGAAGGGATAGGTTATTAAATTCTGTTTTCACCAACCTATTACAACAAGCTGCTCTCCCTACAGAATGACCAAAAAAATCGCCCCCCACAAAGCAAACAAACAAACAACCCCC
>VWZY01012582.1:47508-91008 GCA_013399075.1 Chloroceryle aenea
TTTTTAAATATTTTAAAAAATTATTAATTTTTAGTTTTTTTACTTTTATTTCAGACTGAATTTACAGCACCATTAATGAACAGGAAGAGAAATAAATACAAAGAGAAAAAATGTAATAACTAAGGGACCTTCTGGAGTTATCAAATAGAGCTGCTTAAAGCCTACATTCTAATGCCAACACATCCACACTTCTACTTTCCTAGTCTCAATTTGCCTCACTTCCAGAGTCCAGTGACTCAGCCTCTGCTCAAAAATCCAACCATTTTTCTTTCTGTGTTTCCTCAAGGATAAGCATGCATATATGCCTCATATATACATATGAAAAATGAAAGATCTATCAATAAAGAATCCTTGGTGAAGGTCTTAATGGAGAAAAACTTAAAGACAACCTTCTAAAATTATAATAGTTACACCAATCCTTCACTTTTTTTGTGTGTTACAAAGTATTTTTAAGCTTAAAAAGAACTACTCCACCCTGTTTTCTCATGCTATTAACATTTACAATAACACATGATTACTAACTTTCATCTTTTCAGAAACTACTTTGCACTTTAAAAAGTGAAATTTCACTCACTCCAAATCTTTGCACAAAAGTATACAAAGATGACACTACATACAAAGATACACTACAGAACATTTTTAACAGAAACTCGGATTGCACATGTTGACATAGCCACAGAGTGCCAAGAAAACTAAAAAGTACCACCTCTTAACCTTCAATATAATAGACGAGTTTCAGATACAGTTATAACACTGCACAGAACTGTCAGACAAATTTAAGAAAATCAGAAGGAAAGATNTTTTGTAAAAGCAACAAAAATAAGACTTATGACTCAAACCAAACATATCTAGGTATTACTTCCCAAGCCATAAAGAAACTGTTCTTGCTCAGTGCAGTTAAAAAAAAAAATAAAAAATTAAAACAAACATTCATCACCTCTGTTTTTTTTTTTGTTAGATTGGCTCAGTGGCAGGTTGAGGAGGGAAAGAGTAGAGGAAGGGAAGTAACTTTATACTATAACCAGCGGCATTTTTCTGATAGTACTTTACTGCTGGGCTACAAGAACAGAGCAAAATGTGAAAGAGGCTATATGAGCCAGAAAGTTCTTTTTACCACCAAGGCCAAGCTGACATGGCTGCAATTCCAGAGCTTTAGCTCAAAACCTGTGTTTTACACTACTTGGGAATAGCTCTTTCTGTTCTGGATAAAAGTGTAAGTTAAGAGTAATTGTAAGTTTTGACAAGAACACAGTCAGACTGCAAAATCTGAGGTGAGAGGGAGTGATCAATGTTAAAATTGATCTTGTGCATAAGCTGAAGTGCTTTGAGGAATTCCAACCTTAGTGAAAAACGGAGTAAAAGCCTTGATACAATTACACCTAATATTTTTCTTATTTCCCCTTTCTTATTTCAGTCCTTGGGTTGAACCTGCCTTGAAGATTTCCTCAAAGATGCATCATGAAGAGCAGGCGTTTGAAACACTCCTGCTTCATGTAGGTCTGATGGATAGCAAGAAGATTAATTTGCCTAGGCACCTAAATGCTCTCCTGAATAATTAGTTTCAAATCACCTCTTATGCCAACAAGAAAATATAGTGCTAAACGTAAACCAAACTTTTTTGTAAGCAGTTGCTTAAGTTAATACTGCCAGGTTTAGACACAATGTCTGTGCATATAATTATAACACTGATCTAAATAGTAATCTCAGAGATATTATATTTCATGTACAGAAAGGTTTCTTCTGCGGACTTCAGTTCAACAACAGAGCTGAAATGATAACCACACTGTGCCACTAAAAACAAGTGGTTCCATTCTTTTCTCCTTTGCTTCCTGCAGTGTCATTCCCTCTTCCTTGCACCATCAACTGCTCTCACTGGGCCCTTCTGGAGCCAGTTTAACACAGCAGCAAACTACTGCTGTCAGATTTGGGTTTGCCTGTTTAGCCAGCTGAACTTGCTCTGTGACACATCCCACAAGTAGCAGACTGAGCACAAAAGAGGGCATAGGCATATCCCTTCGTAGGAAACTGCCAGCTGTCAGTCACACCTTCAGCAGACTGCACAGCCAGCCCAGTCACTCCTCTGCCACACCAAACCACTCACAACAGACAGTGAGGATGAGGGAGCCAACGCTTTGACTGTCTGACTTGCAACTCTGTAGACACAGTGGGTGCTTACCAGTGTCGCTTACATCAAATGTAATTTAGTGCAATACATAAATTGCTGTTTAAAAGAAAAATATTCTGAAAACTCAGCTTCCAGTCATCTCAAGTTAGGTGTGCAAAAAAATCAACATTTTCCACTTCAAATATTACATCTCAGTTGCTTACCTGAGAAAAGAACATACTATGTCCCATTTATTTAAAATAAGGGTGTAGCAAAGAAAAAAATGCAACCAAAAAACCCCAAAACCTAGTCGCAGTATAGTGATTAACTGCAATGAAACATTCATTTCTACAAAAAGGTTGTAGCCAGCAACCTTAATTCTAGCATCTTCAAATTTGAATATGCAATCTCAACACTTTTAAAAAATGTGTAATCTCACAGGAGACATCATCTGTTTTCAACAGCCCTGCTTCCCTGATCATCATACAGCAGCACTAATTCTGACCTAACAAAGAAAAAGAGCCTTTTGTAATCACTTAGGAATGCTTTCCACTAACAAATTATAGAATTAATATGTCATTAAGTTATTCTCTCTCACCCATTTCTTTATACAGTGATTTCTCCCACAGTATTTTCAGATTTACAGAACTGTTAGAGAAATGCCTTGTGTTTTGGATTAGAGAAAGCAAGACCAGAAATGATGCTCAAAGTCAGTTCCACAGTCAGCAGGCCTCATGAAACTCCTATTACAGAAGGGCTGTATTTTATTTCAGTGACCAGGTACTTCCAAGTGGATGACTCCCACAGTTCTTATCCTACTGCTTAGATGGTGGCTTGCTCTGCTCTAAACAGTGGCCCCCCCTACAGTCCATGGGTCCTTTGGAAAAGTTAAATAGTCAAATTAATTGACTAATGTAACAAACTCATTTTCAACAGAAGATTCTTGTTAAACAGCCATCACGCTACAGGTGGCATAAGTTCACAGCATGTTACCAAATGTACTGTGTTGTTGAAATGTAGTAAAATGTTCTTTACCAGTTGGAAACAACTGAACAGCTAAATTTCAGAGTCACTCTAATCTATTACTAACTGATTTGCTCCACAGCTAGAAAGCTTACAAGATAATTGCATTGTTTTTATTCAGGTTGAACCTCCATTCATACAGGTTTTCTGAAGTTTTGGGTTTTGTCTTTCCTTTTTTTTCAGGGGGGTGTGTTTTGAGGAATGGGCTATGTGAGCTTTGTATTGTCTGCTTTGGATTCACACGGTAGTAATACATCTAAGCAGTGCATAAATAATAGTGTAGTATTATGTTGCCCATGATTTACTCAATTCTTCCTTCAATACCTGCAATCAGCAATATAGTACTGAGTGGAACAAAGAATATAGCATTTCTATAGCATTTTATTTATCATTACTGCTAAGACTTAAATTTTAATACATTTAATAATAAATCTAGCCTTATGTTTTATCTCCATTCTCTCAATTTTTGCTAAGCTATTAAACCAGCAAGTTTACTCTAAAACCATAATCATTTGATTTTATGGTGATTACACAATTATGTATTTATATATATTTGCTTTTTTTAATCATTTTACTCACTCCTCCTGAAATTGCTCTGTTCTTTCCATATTTACTTAGTTGTAACAATTACAAAACAAATTTATTTGCAAATAAATAATCCAGACAACTGTTGAAGACAAATGGAAAGTTATAGGCAGGATACTAATGGAAATTAAAAAACTTCTACTTTAAAAACAAACCACAATTTTGCTAAAGATAATACAAAAAACTCCCCAAATTTGTCACTGAGTACAGATCTGACAATATGAGCTAATAAACTAGAGTTCTTGAAAAAAATTGGAACTACTGCATCAAATGATCTTAGCACAGAGTATTTCCTTGCATTTGACTGAATCCTTGCACACAGTCTGTAATTACATCGTTTCGTTGCACCAGTTGCCTCAAATCCTTGCCATAATTATATGATATTTGACATGCCAAAGTTACCACTGAGATAACTCAGAAGTATGACCACTGTTCCAATCCTTCTCTATGACCAATCTCATCCAACAAGTCTACTGATTATAACAACTGCAGAGCGAGCAGTGTCTATCATGTGACACGTATTCTCAAGGCTAGATTACAATGTAGTAATAGTCGTGGCTAGTTAAAGAATGTATAGCTCAGTTCTAGCGTGGCACTGATATTAAACGTCCCTTAAAAATACCACTAATCATATATGTAAGGAAGCCTTTCCTGCAGAACAGAGATGATGGATCTGCAGGACTGGTAGGACCATTACCTCTGATGTCACATCAATGCAGTGATTTAAGAAGGGAGGGGTAGAAATCAGCCTGTAGATGGTTCTCTTCAGCAGTACTACTATAATGATTCATAGTAATTAGAACACTGCAACTATCAGTACTCTCCGGTAGCTTTCACAGAGAGCTCCAGTCCTTCACTGAATTTGTCCTTAAGGTCACAGTCTGGAATTCTTCATTTGTTTCCTACACTTAATGAGCCAAAACACACAAATGTTCCAGTTCATTGAAAATACTACACACTACCACCAGTTCTTTATATAGTATGTGTACAGTACATGTAGTAAAAACCTTGTAAAAATATTCACTAGGAAAAAGTAATTATAAGTGAAAACATTGAAATATGTTTCTGTAAAGAAGTAATAATGAAAAAATACTTCTGACCACTTTTAAAATTTATAAATAAAGTGTAAGAAAATATCTGCCTATTACATAAACACAAAAGAAAGTGAGAGCTGTTCATCATTTAAATTCAAAGTCAAATATCACAATATTTACATTGCATACATGTATACTGGTCTTAGGAAAGAATGTCTAGAGTGTCATTCTTCAGCATCACAGTCAGTTAGCAGTCCTATGACTGCTGTTTAGGAGACATTGTCATCCTTACAAAAACACATCCAGTTTCATATGAACTTTCTTGAATCTCACAAATTTTGGTAAAATGTCTACAAACATTCACCAAACAGATGCAATTTAAAAAGTAAAAACACAGTAAACCTGCTGACATTTTTTGAGTAAAACTGAGTGCACAAACTGAACAAAGCCTATGGTTAACTACCTTATCACAGATCCATTTCAAGTCACCATAATATGAAAAATTAAGGCTTATTTGATTCTGCAAAATTTCAAGTTCTGCTTCTTCAACACAGTGTCCAAAGAGAAGCCAAACAAAGACATTAATAATGAGAGAAACAGAGTAAACACTGGACAAATAAAAAGAACCAAACAGAACATCATTACAGGATGAAGCAGCAGAAGCAAAGTAAATCCTTGACAGGTTAACCAAGTCTGAAGAGATTTGAAGTGAGTTATTTTTAATAGATTCCAGTACATTACCAGAAACAAGCAAAAATGTATTAAAAAACAAAAACAACAACTAACTGCTTCTACACTTCAAAAAACAAGTTCAGAATTTTTTTTTTTGGTTAAAATGTCCATTAAATATGCTTTTAGACTGCTTGCTTATCTGCCTACATAAAAATCAAACCATAGTTTTACAGTTAATGCACTTCTGAATAAATAAAGTTGAAGTAAGATGGCAAGGCCAAAGTGAAAAGGTCATTATGGACTTGTCTTTCTTACAGTCTACAGCGGTTTCATTCATCTTAGAAAATGACAGCATTGTGTATGAATTAAGAACAAAAATAATTACATGCTCTGCTCACATCCTGGAGAGATAGAGAGAAGAAAGGTGGCTTCCTTCATTCTAAATGCTTCCTACTTTTCAGGAAAGCACAATCATAGTCCCGTTGTTCAAAATGCATTTCCAACAGATGACAAAGATTTACTGCCAATCAACAGCTGCTGACCGCCCATTTCCTAACCTGGCCACTTTATTTTTCCCCTCCTCTTCCTTCTCAAACTGACACAGGTATTAATTTGAGGCAATACACAACTTATTAACTAGCAAGTTTTTTATCCCACAGAACTATATTCTCACAGTAGTTGACCAAAATCAAGCTTCTTTCCTGTGCCCACTGTAACCCTCTAACATGGAATAGTACACTACACCTCACCTCCCTAAAGGAAGCGAAAGTGTGCCAAATACATGTAACATGGACTGTTATAAAATTATGCCAATTGTCTCTTTTTAGTGGTAAGTAAGCAGAAGGTCAAATAACTAACTAAATAAATAAAACCAAACCACAAAACACCTCAACTAATTTCCTAACAGAATAGGTTTGAAAAAGGTTCTTTACAATGCATTCAAAGAAACATGGTAACAACACAAGTAGTAGAACACTACTTGTATTCTCCACCTAAAGTGCTTGCAGTCTAGTTCATGGTTCTGAAAAGTAACAGGAAGTTTCCAGCTTTGGGTTTCAGCTAACTTTGAACTGAAGCAGGTAAACATAGTCATTTAAATCACCAGTAACTGTCACAAGAAAGGGAGAAAGCATGCCTAGTCAGGGCTGTATAAGTGGTACTGAACAGCATGCGTTAACTTCAATTGTCCTAAGAGATGCTGAAGAACTGCAGCCTGAGATACCTGAAAGTCCTATTTCCTGATGAGCAATAGCACTCAGAAGCCAACTGATTTTTAAAACTTCAGTAATACAGATGGCTAGTTCTTTCCTGTACCTCCAATACAGCCTTCAGAAAAGAACAAAAGCACAAATTTAAGAACACAAGTGATACATTCAGGAGAAACTCAACATGAGATCTCAGAAATGTCCCCAGCAAAGAAAAAATTACAAGTTTACATCTAGTACATAAGAGGTTGTCAAATTGCTCTTAGCAAGAATCCTGAAAAGCTGATTCAAACACCAGCAGCTGGAGGTGGCAAATATTAGACAAATTTTTATTTTGTAGTTCTTATGATGAATCACCTAACACAATTTATATTTTGAAGACAGGATCAAAAAAACACCAACTATTATCACAAAAAGCTTACTACTAATAAACTCTTAGATTTTTACTCCAATTAGGTATTTAAACAGTGTGTAGCTGATGTGAAGCCTGTCAACATGCATATAAAGCAAATTCACCATTTAGTGAAGGAGGTGTGGTGGAGTGGGTGAGATTCTTTTTCAGTCAGAGTCTCCTCAAACTATAGGTGATTTGTAAAGACTTATTTAAATGTTTACAAAAAGTAAAACATTTACTTGCCTCTACCTCCAAAACTGCTGGATCATGGCTGTCTCTGCTCTTAAAGGATACCTGAAAAGCAAAAAAAAATTGGGCTTCTGCCCTATTTTGCTTCTTGAAGATGTTTAAGAGAGGTATGAAAAGTTGGAATTAGGGCTTTTATTCTATCCTGTGATGGGAACAATTTATTCCTCCTTGTTTACACTTGAGACTGAAATCCCAAGAAGACTTATGACAACCTAGTTAAGGGAAAACAATGCAAGAATTAACAGAAGCTAAGTCACAGAAGAAAGAACAAACTTAATTTTAATTCCCCTCACCCCCAGCTCCTTCAAGTTCTCCCTTCAGTGATAGAAACCACAAAATTCCTTTCCAGGGTTAAGCATTCTTGCACTACTAGTGATTTGCACACAAATTTATGAAGTAATGTGTGACTACGTGAAGAAAAAAAAAAATCAGACATTTGATTGAGGCTATATTTTAAAATTTCTAGACAAAAAAGCAATAGGAAAAGTATCTCAACCTTTTCATGGCACCTTTATGTTTCAAAACAGCAAAGTACGTAGAAAACCAATTTCTAGAAGTTCTTTGAAAATAGGAAAGAGGGGGAAAAAAAAAAAAAAAAGAAAAAAGAGGTGATTAGCTATAAAAGGGAGACAAAAATTACTTTCTCTTCCATTACTAATGTGCCTGTAAAACAGTTTATATGTATGCTAGCTATAGTGATGCATTTACTAGAACATAAAAGCTGCTGCAGTATTTTTTCTAAAGAAAAAAAAATAGTGCATCTCATCTGATAACATAAGGCTAATTAAAAAAACACAAACAAATAACCAAACAGAAACAAACAAAAGCAAACAAAAAAACCAACCAAACAGAAACAAACCAAACCAAAGAAACAAAACACCAAACAACAAAACAAACAAAAGTCAAATTTATACCAGATGCAAATAAGCGAAGAGGATAGTTTATTTTAACTAATACCTATCACTGTTGGGGCAGCCATAATAGCTCATTAATTTTTTGTAAATAGGGAAGTTAAAAACATTGCTTATGAAAAACATGCAATCATCAAGAAAAGGCTAAGTAGGATGCCTAAAAGTATATATAAAAATACATTTAAAAGTACATGTTTAAAACACTACTGTGAGAAGTTATGTTGTCCGTAAATTATGTATCCCAGAAATTACACTCAACCAATTTTAAGTCAAGTCAGTAAAACAGCTTAAGTTCCTCATCATTACATACATGGAATGTGATCTTGCTGAAATGCTAGACCAGCATTAGACAGCCTCAACACCTTTCTCTAACAAAAGTATTTTATTTTTATATATTCAGATAGGAATATCTGGTGAAATGAGGTATGGTTTAGTAAGTATTTCAGTGACAGCAGTGGCTTACACAACTTACTCAGATAAGCGAATGAGAATTGTCTTTCCTCTGAGCTGCCCCTGCTGCTTAAGACAATTGTGTGGGGGACAATTTAAGAAACTCACAAACTCAGTTGCCTCCTGAGGATGCACATGAAAACATGAGAACTGATATACCATGGCTTTTAATGAGAACAGTCCAAACATAGTGCCATAGCACTCCCAAAAAACCTTCAATAATTGGTGATAGCAAGATCATTTTGTCCTTTGAGGGCTACTGACATGATTAACTTTCTGAGCTCAGGCATTACCCTCCTTAAGAGTGTGAGAGCCTCTTAAATTTTTATGAAATTATACAGGATTTAAGTAAAGATCCTTTGAATTAAACGCTGATTTAAGGACATTTGTGGTTATTTCAAAACTCATTATACACGCACTTAAAAGGGTATTTATAGTGTGTCAAATTCACTTTAAGATTACCTAACATACCAATGACATGTAAATCTTACCTAGTAGTATTTTTAATACCCTTTTGCCTATGCAACATATCGTACACAGGCAATTTAAATTTTATGGAACAGAAAAAGTGACAAAGGGCTTTTCTAAAGAGATGAGAATTAAATCAAAGTATCCCCACTTCCAGTTTCAGTGCTGTTCTCCACAGTAATACACAGCAATTTGAGAGAAAATTACTTTCTGCTGTAATTTACAAACAAATCCTAGACCATATACTCACAATGTGTTTGCTGAAAAACCGTATCGTCTCACAGGAAAAGATGCCTTCACTAAGAAGTGCTCAGAAAAGTCAGGAAAAAAAAGATCAGAAAAAGTTGCTGATAGGTTGTTGTTTTTTTTCCTTCTGATAGCAAAGCATGTTTTAATTATTTAAACTATAGTAATATTCAAGAAGAGTAAAAACAAAGTTTTCAGTACTAGTTGTGCTCAGCCAAGTGTAGACAGTATAACTTCCATATCTTCCCTATTCCAGCCCTTACCCTGCAGGCAGGGCTAGTAAGACATAGCCCACTTTTCTATCACATAAAATTGTAGCAACTAAGCTAACTTAGTAGACAATATACACCTACTTAACACAACAGCACTCAAGTTCCACAACGCAAGAAAGGGTTCCACTGCAGTTGCAGTGTATGCCAGGTAAAAAGTAGACATAGGTCATAATCTATGAAGAAGTTAAAACAAACAGCTCAACAGGATAAAATACACAGATTGATGGATGAACAAAGCACTTAAAAGCTGTCATATTTGAGACAGGAGGCATCCCAAAGTGAGATGTGAAATGTTTTTATTTGGATACTTACATATAACTGTTTCAACAGCTTTCTCTAAGATAATGCAACATGCATAACTTGTCTCTTAGGGTTTTAAATCACTGTCCCATCTTAGGCAGGAAGTGTTATTCAAATTCTTTACTCTGAAGATACCAAAGAATGAACTCTTACATCTAATAACCAAATAGTACATAACTATGTCACATAGAAACATTAAAGAAAGCTGCATTAACACTGAATAAGCACATAACCTCTAAAACTCCAAACACAGAAATAACCAGTGCATAGCTCCATCTGAGCTTTTAATTTGTGCCTTTCAAATGCTGCCCTTCTGTAAGGAAAGAAGCTCTTGTTTGTTGGTTGGCTCTTTTTTTGATATGTAGACAACCTTTCTGTTAGCTAAATCATCCCAGAATACAGAAATACATGCATTCTGCAAGTTCTGTATGCCCTAATATTCACCCTCACCTCCAAGTAATTACATAGCTCTTAACTCTAGAATCACTATAAATGCTGGTATGAAGACAGAGTGAACAGACTGGAATTCAAAGTAGTAGTAAAATACTTACTTTGATACATATGAAGATTACTCTCAGTTGCAGAAAGCAAGAAACTGGGTCATCACAGAAAATATATTTGTAAAAATCACAGATAAATCAGAATTTATTAATGGGGGGGAAGCTTTCTGCTACTATTGTTACTATTCTGCGTAGACTTATCACCCTTGTCTCAATTTCGTCCAGATCTCTCTGGCCTGTTAATCTCAAACTTGCTGCAGAATTTAATTTCCTGTTGCCTGTTACTGAGATCATGCCTCACTTCCATTTTTCTCTTTAAAAATTCCTGAAGACAGCATTAAATGTCACACAAGTGAACACACTTTTAATTATTTAAAAAAAAAAAAACAAACAAAAACACAACTCCCCCTGCCCCCCACACACACAAAAAAAACCAACCAAACAAAAAAACACCAAAAAAACCCACCACACCTCCATACCCCCTGCTAAGCCTGTTTTAGAAGTTTTTCTAACCTAAGTTAAGGCCAGTAACAAGACACACAACAAAAGCCTAATACTCTAATCATTTAAACTTGATGAATACTCTTCCTGAATTCAGGATTAATGAGGCATTAGCTACTATAGAAATGCCATGTCCTATTCACAGTATGACCAAAGCAATACCACGATATAAAAACAGAAACCCACCACAACTAAAACTTGCATTGTCTGAGATTAAATGTAGCCAACCACACTGGAATCCCAAATTTTAGCTTGATGCTCACCAATAAACTATTTTCATTTTAACATATTGTAATTTTTATATGAAGTCTATGTTGCACAAAGCCAATATGGAGAAAAGAAAAAAAAAAAAAAAGTAACCTGACTGTGGAATTCTTACATACTTCAGTAATATACACACACAATTAAAGTTTTTGTGATTTATAGAAAACTTTAACAAACTAAATGTTCTGTTATACTATATTGACATTTTATTCAGTACATTCTTACAGTTATCCCTCTTTTTATACTTAAGTTTAACTCCAAGTCATTTTTTAACAATTTCATAGAGTTTGACCAGAAGGAATTGTCAGGATGATCTAATCTGGCCTCTAATATATCATGGGCCATTACTTTTCAACAGAAAAAGAATTGCTCTGACTGCAATCATTACAAATTGGTTTAGAACGCATCCAAGGTCAGCATAACTTGACTCTACTAATACACAGAAGTTTGTTTCTCGATGGATACTTTGCATTTCCTTGGAAGAGAATTCTGAATCGCTCAAAATCTGACCTTAAAAAACCTCTTAGCTTTGAGGCACAGACATTCCAAGGGCTAAATGTTAAATTCTTCCTTACTTTAACAGTCAATTTTGAATTTTTACCTCTTAGAGAATTGCAGTCTCCTCTCAACTGTCCAAATGGCTAAGACAAGGGAAAGGGAGGATAAAGAACATCAGTATCACCACTTTGTACTTTAAAACCTTATGCAGTTGTGTTCAGAATGATCTCTGTAGAGAGAATACTTCAACTACCAGGTGCATGCAAGTCCATCGTTATGCAGTTAAAAGGTAGAAGTACAAATAAGACACACTCTGTAGCTCCCAGTCATGAATATTGTTCACATTTTCAGTGCTTTAGCTGCTGATCCTACATAAGCAGGATCTGACCCTAATGGAAATTATGATTTATGTGTGTACTGGCAATAAAAACAAGTTTTATGACATGCACTCAACAGTATTGTTTTCATCAGAGAGAAAAGACAACATGTTTAGCAGGTATATATGTATTTCAAATGGTAAGTATCATCAACTCAGATTACAGGATAAGATAAGGGGTCTGAATTTTCCTCATGTGGTACGTAAACCCTGTCACCTGGATGCTTAACAAACAGTATTCTTCTGGAAGACTATTTGGAGAGATGAAACTCAACTTTCAGCTTCTAGATTTTTCATGTCCTAAAGTTTGTGGGAAGAATAAATTTGATCCCCCCCAAGGTTACCAAGATATTTTGTTATTTTAAAAAGTGTATGACTTAACATTTTTGTCCAATTTAACAACAAAATTCAGGAAAAACTGTTGATGAGTGCAGAAGATTACCCAATTTGTTCATTCCAGGTGGCATTTTTCAATAGTCTAGAATAGAGAATTTCCACTCAGTCTTAGACTTAGGAACTGTTCTCTAGAACATAACCAGATATACTGAAATGTCCCCCAAAAGTGACTCAAGTCTAAAAGAATAATAAAGAGCATAAAAGGAAAACATGATCATAGACATTTTCCTCTCTGCAAAAAGATCTGCTTATAGAGATTATGTGACAATAAAACAGATTGAAATCTATTCAAAACTGAGTATCATGGTATTATGTTTAAATCTTCTGTATGGAAATAGGAAATTTCTCTAACTGAAGTTTATAAATGTCCTGGTTTTGGTGAAAACAGGACTAATTCTGTTCAGTGATTTTACTTTTCAATTCAGTACTTCTAATTAACAGCACTTTCTAAAGTTAGAAACATGTTTTTACAGTGTCTGCTGCCAGCAGTGATAACAGCCCATGTTTAGAGTTACTACCAAGAATTGGTGTGCAGACCAAGGCCACTGCTGGACGGTGTGTACCACACAGGGGGGTGCAGAAAGGAAAAAGACCGCACCTAGGAAGGAGCGGACAGGGCAGATGACCCCCAGCTGACCAACAAGGTATTCCATTCCATACACATCATATTCAATAGCAAGGATATATTCAGAAGCAAGCAGGGGGATCTGGAAGGGTTCTTTGGGCTTTTACCCGGGCTCTTCTCCCCTCTTGGACTGCTTCGCTGGAACATCCAAGGAGGACTCTGTCCATTCTGCCTTTGATCCCATGTTCCTGAATCCAGTACCAGAACCCAGCTCCTGAACACAGCTCCCGTCTGCTGCGGGGCCCGGTCTGAGAACCCCGGTGCCTGCTCTACAACATCAGTGGGGACAGTGATGTAATTACCATCAGGGAGGGTGGTTTTGGTACTGGTTTTGTATATATTTGTACATATTCTATATTATTATTAATCATCATTAAAGCTGTTCTAGTTTCCTTTTCTAATCACTAAGTCTCTCTCCCTTATTCCTTTTCTCTTCCCCTTTGGAGAGGGAAAGGGGTTAATAGAGAGCGTCTGTTAGGTCTTGGGGGCTATCCTGAAAATGCTGAAATAAAGTTAGTAAATTATTTTTCAGTGACCAAAGTCCATTAAATATCACCAGAACAATTTAGACAGGAAAATCTGATATGCTCATTATCTTTGATTTACAGAAAACAAAAAGTACAAGATGTCCATTTAAGACTATTAGTTCTGGAAAAAACACAGTCCTCTGCGTCATCTGAAGGTATGATTTTATATTAAATACATCAAAGTTCAAGGAACTATCAATGAACTAGCTTCAGCATTAGAAATCTGTGACTGGACAGTGTGGATTGCAACACCCACCTATGAAGTTAAATGACTATTCATGAGCATGTCTGATCATAGGAAGATATGCAATTGCTCCAGAACTCAGTTCTACATGGATGAGCTATCACAGTTATACTAATATTGTACTGAAGTACTGCTATGCCATAAAATAACTCTACTCATCTAAATGTATCTCAAAGTCCACTTTTTTTTTTACAGTGCAGAAGATAATTGGAAAATACAGTTGAAGAAATGGACTGGGATCATTCCACTTCAAAACGTCAGATCATAAAACTCCTTATCAAATTCTAATTTCATGCTTATCATTGTTTATTTTGTATGAAAGGGCAATTGTGTGGTGAGTAGGAACAAATTAACATTTATTTGCTTTATGAATTATCTAAAGAAAATGTAATCAATAGTCATGTAAATATTTATTGCTAATTATATTCAATTATGTTCAAATATTCAATATATACTTAAGTCAGTATTTCAAGTAATATGCTCATAAAAACATTTACTTCAAAAACATGCAATATATGAGATCTCATCTAAGGAAGACTTTCTACAGTTTTCTTTCTGTAAACCATGATAAATTCACACAATTAAAGCTTCTCTTTTTTTAAATCTGATTTTTCACTGCAATTTTCTTGAGCTCTGTGAGACTACAAAGTTCCACTACCAAATAAAATCTAGCTTTCTGCTCATTAACAATGACAACCTGGTCAGGTTTTTGACAAAGCAAGAAAAAAATCATTCAAGATCTCCCCACCTTACAAAAGAAATATTAAAGTAACATTTTTTGTTTGTTTAATTCTAAAGTTATATCTAAGATTAGTCATTACTGCTAACCATTCCATATGTGCAATATGCCTTTGGTACAAACTTTATTAATTGTGCCTAGTTACTACTGTAAGCAAACAATCTTACTTTCTGCTTGTGACCTCTAGTCACGTAACAGCTGAAGCTCTGAAGTTTTAGTTGAATTACCACACATTGCTATATCCACTGAGATCTTCAAAAGAATTTTGAGTACATGCTTTAAAGCTGTTACAGTAATTACACCTTTTCACTTGCTGTTTCACATTTTTGGCCAAATTAAGTCTAGCATCAACCACCAAGCTTTCAGTCCAGAGCAAAGCTTTTCAAGTTTGTTTAACACAGAACTTCCAAACTTTGTAAATAAAGCAAACAAGCCAGTCCTTAATGTCCTTCGATGAATGAAATAAACAGCGTTTAAGTGTTCCATACCCTTTATTATTGTCTACCAATGTATTTGGTCCATTTTCAATTTTAGAACATCCTTCAGCATTGCTCTCTGAAGGAAACAAAGATGCACAGAGATTGCCACATCTTTCTTCTACATTAACTTACTTGCCTTACTCTTTCTCGGTATTTCTGTTTCGACATAAAAAAAAAAAAGCTGGTACTTAGAGAATCCTCTCTCACACTGGAGGGTTCATACTGCGTTCAGTTTTGTCATGTACCTAAGAAATCTAAGAGGAAAGCATGAAACCGATTACAAAATCTTGCAAAATTGGATCCAACGACATTTCTTTATAAAATAACAAATATTAACAGAAGTTGAGAAAACTGACCGTGTTAGAAAACATGCTTTAAATACTTGAAATAGAAAAGCTCAGGCAGTACTTTTTAAAACCCTCTCTTCTACTGACATGTAAGCAACGCAATAACAAAAAAAAAAAAAAAAACAAAAAAACCAAAAAAAAAACACCACACCCAACACACACCCTAAACACAACACCACAAGAAACACAACCACAAACCAAAGCCACCTCAACAGCTGAAAAAGTCATGTTAATTTTCTTCATCTCACGTCTTCACCACCAGATAAACGAGAGCATTATCACTGTTTAATACAAGTTTTAATTGAGTACTGTCACTGGTGGGAAGAAAAGTGCAGAATCACTACTTTCCCTATCAAACAAAGCAGGTAATTAACAGCTATTCTGGCACAATCCCTTATCATCAAAATACACAACACTGTTAAGTTCCCTCAATGCCAATGCTTTGCTTCAAACAAAGGAAAGCTGATGTTTCAGGGTCACATTCACTCCTTTAATACACAGGCATAAATTTACTGCTCAGTCAGACACCTATAATTAAACACAAGGAGAATATAATTCTAATATTCAGACAGACTTACATATGAGTTGGATATTTCCCCCTGTAAAGATGATTGTCTTTCATTTTTTGGATTCAAGTAGCTACAGTTCACTTAGTTTTGATTACATAGCAATTAGATATGCAAATACAAGATATCTAAAAAAATGCTTTTTCAAATGTCAGATTGTAAGCAATCAAGATTATTTTTTTCTCCTGTACACACAAGCTATTCATCAAATAGCTATTGTCTTAAAAACATTCCAACAGGTTGCATTTATCAGGGTTTTATAATCAAATATGGGAGTGCACACTCCCCAGAAAACAGCTCATCAGGGAATGGAAATAATCTTACAATTAATATTGTCTAACCAAGTTAGAACTAAATACCATATTCTTCTGGCACTTTTACCACTACTGTTATTAGCAACATCTAAGCTCACTGAATCTTATTAATAAAACCTCATTAGTTTGTGTATTTAGTGATACTGTGCTGATAAATAGATTTCACTTCTAAAAATGCAGAATTATTGAGTATTATTTTTTCCTTGTATCTTGAAAATACATTCATATGAATAAAGCAATTTTGAATGCCACCGCCCCCCTTTTTTTGAGAGAGAGAGAGAGCCCACAGATATGTTCTAATAGAACTGCAAACTTAAGATTCCATGCACCTAGATCAGATATATGACCTTGGGTCTTTGTGACACATTTCGTGAGGCCTCTAGAAGCAGCCCACAGTTTCAGAGATATGATGATTACAGGTTAAAATAGTGGGAAAGGATGTCTGGCAACAGCTCTGAAGAGACTGGAAAAGCAGAACTACTGCAATATAGATGGACTAGTCTATAAGATATTGTTACCCACGATTATGGCCTGCCATTGACAGTTTGAAAGGTTGCTCTTGCAAGACTGAAAAAAAAACCGCAAACCAACCAAACACAACCCACAAAGAAGTAAAAACACTTAAAAAACAAAACACAAAAACACACCCAAACACAACAACAAATAAACCCCACAACAAGCATACAAACAAAAACATTACACCAAAATTCCATGGGGGAAGGGGATGGTCATTTTTTTTTACCTATATTATCACAAAATCACCTCCAAACTCACAGAAGGAGAAAGAAGATTCCTAAAAGCAGGCCTGCGTTTTCAGTAACTCATCTGTGAGGAAATGTATACTAACAAAGAGAGCTGAAACAGTTCTTTCTGAAGGTTTAGCTTTCAAAACAGGTAACTGAAGTAAATAAAATGCTTTCCTGATTGATTCCATGATTGCCAACCACCCTTCAAGATGTCTCTCACAGGAGCACAGATCCTTTCTCAAGGTCAGGAGAGCAGCAAAAATTACAAGAGATGTCTGATTCAGAAGTCTGCTTAAAAAACTGATGAAAATCTCTTTAACTCCGAAACCTAGCTGTAGGCCCTGTTCTGGAAACTCAGATCCAAGTTAAAGCTGGAAAGGTTTTTACAAGAACTATCACTTAGGAGATAAATGTGAGTGACAAATTATTTGACATTTTGAGGGTCTTCAAATTTGCTTCATTTTTTTTCCTTTAAATGTTCAACTTGATTTGATCTTTCATTCCACTTGCAATAAAGGAGTCCTATTTAACCAGCCAGTAAGGCAAAACTCCTTGCTTGTCAGCTTGCTGTTGTTGCTCATGCCCTTCTGTTGCTTCTTTTCTAAGGGTCACTATAAATAATTGTTGGAGCAGCAAGTGTAGCCTGCATATTTGAACTCCTACCAGCTACAGCCCGACATAAAAAATTATACTGCTGACAGGCGAACCCAAATATTCTCTCCCAGTGGTGTCCCTGCAAAGGCTCCCCATCTATTATCTGGTTCTCCAAGGAAGACCCTGGAAAAATCCTGTATCTACGACTATGAAAGGCCAGGATGTGAAGAGTATACACAAAATATCAGATTACTGCCAGCTTCTGCATCTGGTAAGAATGGTGGTACAGCATTATCTAGTCAAATTTAATATACTTAATATTCCAACTTGCAAACTCAGCAAATAGAAAGTCAGTTTACTAGGAACACAAGAAATGGGCCAAATATGATTAATTTTAAACCGTTAAAGACTATTCTATCTGTTAGATTCTTCTGTCACAAAACACATACTGAATTAGACTGCAAATAACAGGTCTGAAGCCTTCAGTAACCAAATAAAATCAGACTTCCTTAACAGAACTGAAACATATAATCAATAGGAAACGTGTTTTTCTCTTCACAACATGGCAAATTCCAAGTAGCTGATTTTTCTTAGAAATGGAGAGGTATGGTTTTTTTTAAGGGAAGGTAAATTTTACTACCAAATTAACTATTCCAAGAAGGTGCCTTTCATTTTCATTTGAAAGGCTGGACACTGAAATAATTCACTAGTCAGGCTGCAAAAAATAATTCTGGCATTTGCAATACCCTTGTCCCTCACCACATATTGACTAATTTCCAAATTAGCTTCAGTATTTCAGACTGCATTAATAACTGTAAAGTTTATCATTTATTTTGGATTGCATCATTACTTATCTTAAGACTGATTACTGCTGTTATGAATCAGTGTGAGTTAAGAGATTTAAGTTCTAGGTCTGTTTGTCAGTAAAATTTTAAGTGAATCAATTCCAGTGTTGTCAACTTGAAACATAAATGATTGTTTCAAAGCCACTGCAAAGACTGCTTGGCCATTTTAAGCTTACTTACTCACTACATTGATAATATATGTTGTATTCACTCAGTGCAAACAACCTATACTTTTCCCTGTTAAAAAAAAAAAAAAAAAAAAACTTAAATTTCTTTGTAAACTACTAGCTTTTAGTTCCTCAAATTATATATTACAGTATTTTTTCTAAGTTGAGCAAGCTAGTTAAAACAAAAATACCCCCTCCCCCCAAGACCCTCAGCAATCTAAAAATTCCATTGCCTTGAATACGTACAGTTGTAAACATGTGGGACATTTCAAATAATTAGTACTGCATCTTAAGTGGCTCCCAAATAATTCCATCAAGTGGATCAATTAAATCAGTCAGATACATATAGCTGTCTGAATCCACCTGAAGTGGTTCGTCATTCCAATCGTTCAGCATCCTCCAATTGCCAGATAAGCATTAATCATTTCTGTACAGCTGCAGGACTTAATATTCCAGATAATAATTTATTAAAATACTGCAAACTGTACACAAGCAGTGATAGAGTTGGTATTAATGTGCTCAGGATGCCAGCTTTAAAAAAAATTGCTGCTTCTTTATTCAAGACAAACACGCTATTGCTAAAGTGAACAGAAGCTTTCCCACTGACTGGACCAGGTGCTCACAGCGCCTCACACTTTCTGAGTACAAGAACAGAACACTAAGGAGTAATAAATTAAGGTACATGATCACACTAAAAAAAGAGAGGAAAATAAATTTAGGCCCAAATGTCAGGATCTATCATACAGTTTAAAGATCTTATGGATAGGAAGGGAATCAGCTTTTTGACATGGAGAAATGTGAGAGACAGAAAAAAAAAATTTAAATCCTGAGAAAACAATGTTCATGCTTTGAACAGGATTTTGGGAACTGTTCCCAGAGTTCCAGACTGCAAAGACAATACATGTACAACAAAGACTGTATCAAGAGAGGACAGGAGAAGAGAAAGACCAGTGTTCGGTTTTTCATTCCTAACACTGGGGTCTGATTTTGCTGGCTATTGAGATCCTAAGATCAACAGTGTTTAAAAAAAACAAAGCCCAACAAAGAAATCCAACACATTACCAACACTCAAAGAACATAATTTTAAAAACCCTCAAATAGTTAAATAACCCCATAGCAGGACACCCAATTCCTCTTTGCCTCCACGAAATGTTACCCTCATGGAACCAGTCACATGACCCATGTACCACAATCCATGGTCAGAATATCTGGAAAAGATTGGGGGAAAAAAGGTAACACCTGCACCAGACTTAACTAATTAGAGAAAAATTATCATAATTTACATAATAACTATTATATCCAAATATTTAGGTCATATGCACTCACTGGCCACATGCCAGATCAAAGCATTCAATTAACAGGGTGTTCTTCACCTCTGAAGAACATTTTTTTCCATTTGTGCATGGAAAAAACACTACTGGAGTAATTGCAAAATGATGCATAAAAGCCAGGACAGTTTGTTGTATTTGCTATTTTACTTCTGTTAGGAATCAAAGGGGATTTTAAAAGTTCTAGTTCAGATACCTATTAAACTTAACATTTAATTTTTACTCATTTTTCACATCACATTTACAAATTACCTACAGAAACCTCCAGCCAGGTCTGATGGCAACACTGGTATCTACTCTCCACACCTCTTCAAAAGAGCTGGGTTAAAACCAAAAGAAACGTAAACGTTATGAGAGAGAGAGATTCAGGAAGAAAAAAAATCTCCTGTAGCTTGTGCTATGAAAATAAAACTCACATGAACAAATTTGTCAAGCAAGCATGAATACTGTGCAGTATGTGTGTTTCATATCAAGTCTGTGGCACTTAAGAATCAAATCAAATTTACACAGAATGTCAGATTCTATTAAGTTAAACAGTTCAGTACTGGCCACCGTCAAAATAAGCATTGTACTATTATAAAAGTAGCAAGTTTTCTTTAAAAGGAAACCAGATTTCTGTACTTGGCATTAACAATCATTTGAGTAAGTTTTCAATCCTTTTATGAAAGTACTCAACACATACTTTAAACTGAGTTGCTACATTAGTTTTAAACACTCTTTTTTTTTTTTTTTTAAGATATATTCTCAGTGTGCATGAACTTCAGTGAGTTCTACATTCATCACAATATTCCCCATTTACTGCCCAAAAAGGTAAAAAAATGTGGAAATTAGCCACAGAAAAAGCAAAATGGTAACCTATGATTAATAACATCTGTTTTAATCCAGGTAAAACAAAGGCTAACACAGAGACAGCAGATCTGAGAAAAGTGGAAAACTTTCACCATCTAAAACTAAGTTTAAGTAGCAAAGCACTCAAGTCATTTTAGGAATTATAATTTGTGATGTTATCATATAGCTGACTTTTCCAAGTTGAAAAGAAATCCAGTAACTTGCCACAATTAAACACTATATATATTACTCACCTCTATCTGAAAAACAATAAAATTGAACAAAGTCAAATACCTCTTATCTTCTAAATGTTCAATTAGTAATTTAAATATTTAGTTGCAGCAATAGTGGTGTATGATTTTGTGCTTAGTCTTTTGCTCTGTGCAAAAGAGCCTTCCTATCAGTCTTAATAGAATTGCTAATGACTCTAAGAAGCCATATTCAGGATGGTAAACAACAACCTGTATTCTGCCTGCTGGCAGCACTCCCCCAAACATATGGAGAACCAAGAACTGCCAAGAACTGATACCTTCTGAGGAAACAGAATCATGCTGCTTTCCTTCCTGCCTGAACCAACAGGTTCTGCCTCCATTCACACATTTCAGTAGAACCAGTTTTCACACAGGGAAAATTCCCATGAGCCTCAAAGTAAGCATGGTCTTTCACATGCAGAAATCCAAGTGCAGTTTCATGATACTCAAACACACTCAAAAGGCAGCCCTGAGGAAATTATTTCTGGTAAGCTACCTTATATTATCACAACAAAAATTCTTAAGAAATTTCAAATAAAGCTAGATATATACCAAACACAAAATCATTCTCTGAAGGGCAGCACAACAGGTTAAGGTTTTAGCCTACAAAAAACCCTAGAATCCAGAAAGAGTTTACCATCATTATCAGCACCAATGAAGTCTGCAAAATTGCTAATCATCCTTCACAGTGCATGCTGAAGATAGAGAAGTATCACTAGATTTATCATTTGTGGAATTTCACAAGAATCAACTCCCTTGTTTTAGTATTATTAGATAACAGTCAGCAATATTACCCTGGAAGAGAAGATTACAGCATTAACAAATCATACAACTGTACATAAGCATGCCCATACTCTGATAAAGTCTCACCTAGTTCAGTAACATATCTCTTACTTTTCTGCTGTGTAGAAAGTGTGGAAATACTTTAAGGTTACAGTAAATTTTCATTATTTAAACCATTCACTTTTTACTACTTTGCTAGACAAAATAAAACATAGATAGATGTTTGCAGGCAATTTTGTCAATACATCAAAATAATTCAGTAGATGATGTCCCCCAAGCCTTTCAAAACCTCTATTCAAATGACAGATACCAACAGCTGTGAGCTGTAGCCTGGTCAACATTTCCCACCTCATGAAAGTTTAGGAGTAATTTTGCACAAAGCCAGTTTCTACAATGGTACAGATTAAGATGAATTAATTATGATTCAATAGACATAGAATTTGCATTTATAAACGAGACTTGTTTATACACAGATGTTCAGGCAGTGATCCAAGACTCCCACAATAAATATTTTTTTCCTTCTACACTTCACATTGCTGTTCTCTAATTTCAAGATAATCTAGATTTTCTTGCCTCTTGATCATAAGGCTTTTTGCTCACAGGGACCTGACAGAAAAACAAGTAAAAGGAAGGTAAAATATAATTTAGGTTATTTTCTACTAGGATGGCTTTGATTACACTCCTCCAGTCTACAGTTTCCAGTGTCTTTAACAAAACAGTACTCGAATGTCATTAATTCAGTTATTTTCATATCTAATTAGTTCAATAACCACTTAACTATTTACCAGTTTCACTGCTTTCAGAATAAAAGGACATATAATCAAGCTTTAATATCAAAAGTTACAGACTTCGGCTATTTTTCATATTACATGGGAAAACGTGTCTTAAGTGTTAAAATCTTCAGCTTTGTATTGAACACATGTAAAAATACATCAAATATATACCAGATACATTCAGTATGTAGCCAATAAAAATAAAAAGTATATATGAAATAAACCTAAAAGATGCACTGCACCAGATACATATCAGTAGTATGTTCTGAAATACTAATATTGCTTTTCAATAATTCTTAAGGCACTCAAGCATCTAAAGTTTTCTGTCTTCCAAAATGAAATTATTCTGCTCTTGAAAGTAATAGCATTCCTCAGACTGTTAAGTGAAAAGACTTATGCAATAAATTACTTCAAATAAGAACTACTTGTCAAATCTTAAAATTCAAGGAAAACATTATTTTGTTAAATTCACATTCCCATACTAAGCTACTGTGCCTATACTGTATTCTTCCCTAATGTCAATGTGAACTCAACATTTTTTACTTAAAGAAAACAGGTATACAGGTAAGTTTTCAATGATGATACTCTAGAGACTCTGGACTACAAAACCTTCATTAACAGGCTTAAAAGGGGTCATTATTAGTCAGGGGCAATTCAAGAAATAATATTTGTTATCTTCAAAACTGATGCCTTTTGAACTTCTTGAATAATACTTTTTTTCTAGTAGTCAGCCTTCAACATTTAATTGTGTAATTAAATAAATAACTTACTAAAAGAAGTTGGTGTTTTTGGTAGTTTTTTGGGGGGTTGATATATTTATTTTTTCGTGATTTCTTTTTCTTTTCTATACTATTAGCTAACAGTGTAAACTCACCTCTTCAGAATGTCACTGCTCCCAGCCTATCAGAGATATAACTCAGAGTGAAAAGGGAAAAGGCCACGCTGCTTCATCAATTCTTTAATTAAAAAAAAAAAAAGTAATCCAGCTTTATAATTCCTCCTGTATTCAAATAAGTGGTTACAGATTCAGTAAAGGTTTTAAAACTGGAATAGAAAAGACTATTTTCTGAAGTACTCACTACTGAAAATAAATACTAGGTTACATGCAACCAAAACAATTATCATCACATGTTGTAAATTACAATGACCCTCTTGGAAGGCAAAGTGTTATGAACTAAGTATATTCTTAAACAGTCATGGTTTCTAAGCTAAATAATCTTTCTTCACCATAGTACTGCATAAAATTCCAATACAGCTTAATATGTGACATTCTTCACTGTGCATTAAAATGGCAGTTGCGGTACATTGAATATTAAGTTTTGTAGTACCTTCTTGTTTAGTTTAAGAATAAAAGGACAATTACTATAGTGGTCAAAAATTAAGTATGAAATAAGTCTCCAAGTTTGATGAATCTGTTTAGAAATCAAACTTAATGCAGACATTCATACTAAAAGAGAAATTGTGTTTAGAGGAAATGTCACTGTAGAAGATGCTAAGTGCTGAAGTTAATTATTCCCTGGGTAATACCTCAAATACTGCATTCTGAATGTGTAAGTAATTTTCTATTTAAACTTTATAACCAGAATGCAGTAGATTCAGGAACATGCTGTATAGGTAATGTCTCAATCTCATCTGAGCACTCTGCTCATACAATGAATTTTAATGCATAGTCACAGAAGTTTATAGCAATTACAAATGAATGCAACCATCAGTTTGGCAGTCTCTTATAAAGACAAGTTGCAGCTTTCTTGTGCAACAAACATTAACAAAGCACAATCCATGGTGTCACACATGCTGAACTGTCACTCCAATTTACTGGAGACTATGTATTTATTCAAAGTAAAAGGACAGTCATTCTAGCCACATATTACGTATATAAGCTTACTTTTCACTTTCATATGCCAATGTTGCTGGTCACTTAGAGAAGTATTTTTTTTCCCACCCTGTAACTCCTACCAGTACTGACAAATACTCAAAAAAATACCCTTACAACTAGATACAGATTTATTTTTTTTTTAATTACCATTATAAACCATGGCCATGATTTCTATACACAGATATATGAAATTATCAAACAGCAGCAGCATGCTTGCGTGTAGAGGCAGATTTGAGAGGCCACTGTCTTGTGCCACTCAATTTATTCCCAGAAGACAAGAATAAGGATGGCTGGTTAACCATTTTTTTCTGAAACACAGAATAACTTTACCATTTGCTACCATATGCTAAAAACATTCCGTTTCAACATACATTTCAGCACCGTAATGTTACTGTTTGTTCACACATTGTAATTTTCACAGAATGTAAACATTGAGCATCTTATGATTAGGGTAGCAATAGGGCAGGTTTAACAAGACATACTAAAGTACATATTATTTAATGCCAGTAACTTCGCTTTGTAAGAGAAACTGAATAGTTTTTAAGACTACTCTCTGGAAATCGAAGTTTATCTGATGATATTTAAGAGACTAAAAGGCGATCAAATATTGCAAACATATCCTACTTCCACTCTATGCAACATGTAAACATAGTGAAATATCCCTATCACGGGATATTCATCACACAATGATAGTTAAATTTTTCCACTCTAATCTTTCCCTCAAGCTTTGTGTGGGTACCAAAGATAATTTCTTAAATATTTTTTAGCCTTACTATAACAAAACCAGAAAAAAAACCACAACAAAAAAAATCCAAAACACCAAACAAAACATACCACCAACAAAAAAACCCACAACAAAACGAAAACTGTCACAGAATCAACCCCCAAAATGGACTGCTATACAGTCCAAAGAAATGGAATTATCTATTTACTGTGACAACTCTGCACCAGCCAAAGGTCAAGACTGGTACTAACCAAGAGCTTGTCTTTCATGAAACCTTACGTAATTTCTGCTTGCAAGGTGAACAGTGATGAAGGAACAAGAAAGCCGTAGGTCAGAAACCACAAATCAGGTCAAATGATCTCATGTGGAGCAAAGTGCAACAGATTTGCAGTTGTTGCAGTGGATGAAGGCATCAAGTGCTTCAAATTTACAGCTGCATTGCTATCTGCCTTTCTCTCTGAAATAACAGATTTTAAGTAAAAAAAGAAATATGCATATCACGATAAGCTGCTTCCTCATGAAGTAAAACCAAATGATGCCCTCTCCTTGCCCTGTTCTAGAGGAGATTATTGACTAAAAGTAGGAAGAAATGAGAAAAAAACAACATAGTGGGCTAACATTGCCACAAGCTAGCAGCCTGACACCATAAAGCACCATGCCACTTTAAGTGAGATAATAGCAGTCAATGAGTTGAAGAGCACAGAGCTGACTCCCTCCCTATGGGTGTGAGGGTTGTTATCAGTGGCATAGAGTCAAGCTGGAGGCCTGTGGCCAGTGGTGTTCCCCTGGGATCAGTAATGGGTCCAGTTTTGTTCAGTATCTTCATCAACAACCTGGACGAGGGGATAGAGAGTACCCTCAGCGAGTTTGCTGATGATATGGATCTGGGAGCAGTGGCTGACACGCCAGAAGGCTGTGCTGCTACCCAATGTGACCTGGAGAAGCTGGAAAGCTGGGCAAAGGTGAACCTCATGAATTTCAATAAGGACAAGTGTAGAGTCCTAACACCAGGCATTGGTACAAGTTAGGGGTTGCCCTGCTGGAAATCAGAACCACAGAGAAAGATCTTGGGAGTCCTAGTGGATACCAAGTTATCCATGGGACTGCAATGTGCCCACATGGCCAGAAACGACAATGGCATCCTGGGGTGCATTAAGAAAACTGTGTCCAGCAGGTCTAGCTAGGTTCTCCTCCCCTCTGCCCACGTTAGACCACACCTGCAATACTGTGTCCAGTTTTAGGCTTCACAATTTGAGAGAGACAGGGAACTACTGGAAGGAGTCCAACAGAGAGCTACAATAATGATCAAGGTACTTGAGCACCTCCCCTATGAAGAAAGACTGAGGGAACTGGGGCTGTTTAATCTTAAGAGACGAAACCTTATTAATGTCTATAAATATCTGAAGGGTGGGTGTCAAACGGAAGCAACCAATCTCTTTTCTGTAGTGCCCAGCAATAGGACAAGGAACAGTGGGTATAAACTTGAGCATAGAAGGTTCCACCTCAACATGAGGAGGAACTTCTTTACTGTGAGGGAGGCAGATCACTGGAACAGGCTTCCCAGAGAGACTGTGGAGACTTACAAAACCCATCTGGATGTCTCCCTGTGTGACATACCCTAGGTAATCCTGCTTTGGTAGGGGGATTGGACTCAGTGATCTCTAGAGGTCCCTTCCAAGCCTTAACATTCTATGATTCTATGTGTCAATGTCTGTTTTCAGGAATTCACATAAGACGAGGAAGATGACAAAACCCAAAGTATTCTTAGTAATTAAGGTTCTGATTTAAAATTTGTCTAAAGCTGCCTAGAGAGATGTTCTGATTGCCAGCTGAGCCTCAGATACAAACAATTTGAGGATTTTCCTTGCTTTCTGGAGGAAATCTGTCAGCAAGTTTCAAGATTTGATGCTAGTTCAAGTGATTTAGCCATATGACAGATTTCTAATTCTTTACTGCTGTTCATAGGCTTACACAGGAGAGTACAATTTTCTACAGAGCAAATCTGGATGATTTCCAGCATATCAATCTTTGTATTTTCTCTTGGATTCTGCAAACACTAGCAAGGTAAGAAGAGGGACAGTTTATTCTAGGAGATGGTATTTAATACCATGAAGCCATTACAATACAGATTGACACTGGTTTATTAATTAATTTCTTCCCACACCCAATAAGGTTTCTTTTATAACTATAACTGGGCAATCAGTTTTGCTGATATGAAATACACATACAAAATGTACATACGAATTAACATGCATTTCTTATTTCCTCCAAATCTCAAATGAATTCACCCAAGAACTGGAAAAATATTGAATTTTCTTTTCTAAGTAACTTTGACCCCAGAAGAAAGGAAAGGATTTAAAAAAACAGTTAGCATAACGTAATCTTCCATGAGACAATATTACTATTTCTGTATTTTACACTCTGAAGTGCATTAGCATTTTGAAGTAGAACCTGTAATGAGAGAAGTCCCTTGAGAAAACAAAAGAGATGGTGGTTATCACTAGAAGGCACAGACTGGCAAAAGAGTTGGTCATCTTGCACTGCAAGATGCAAGACTAAGGAGACAATCTCTAAGTATGTATCATAAGGAAAAAAGAGCCAACAGTAAGAAGTGTAGTTACTCCCCAAACTAATACATGTCACTCATTCATGCATTAGCCTCTCTGTTATCATCATGTCTTGAATAGAGCTTCCATATCTTTATTTCTAGAAGAAACATCTTATTGGGATGAATCATAAACTGCATTGTAATCAATGACTTGAAATTCTTTCAAACATAGCAAGAGTGGTAAAATCATCAATGGTCTAGTTGTCCAAAAACACAAAACCACAGACAATTTAGAAGAGGTAATGGGCATTGTAGCACTGACTGGATCAGTTTGTGGCTTTTAATATGTGTGACGTTCTAGATGGTCTCCCATACAGAACTTGTCCTAACAGCCATCGGGATGTGGTCCTAGGCAAACTGTTCTCGGTGACCCTTCTTGAGGAGAGATGTTAGATGATAGAAACTCCGGAGGTTCCTCCCAACCTCCACCATTCTGTAACTCTGTAACAGACACTTTACAAACTCCAGTGTCTAACGGATAGGTCAGAACACACGGTGGTGACCAACAACGTGGAAGACAATATGCTTATCCTAGCTAAAAGCGAGAGGACATGGTGAATGTACAAGTATTATACTGGCTGGTGGTGCACAAGTGCCTGCCCTGCTGATTGTGTAGAAACAGAGTGTCTTCAGTAGCTGGCCATATCTTCAGTGGGACCTAATATAAAAAACATTAAAAGAATCAGTTGTACTGCTCTAACGAAAATGCACTGTTGGTCACATCCTGGAAATTGGTGACCATACCTGATGTGGAATTTCACTGGGCCACTTCAGTTTCTGTTAAAGCTATTATAAACAAGAAGGACAAGGAAGAGCTAGAATGGGGGAGATTAGGACATGTAGGCAAGGAACACACAGCAATTTCCAGAAATCTGATGCAATTTTTACATATTTCCTACAAAAGGGTCTGCAAATATAATACTTAAAGAGAATGGGCCTTCTCAGAAGAAAAAAAATAAGGCCTCAGATGTATGTTGTTTTTCTTTTTATAGTTGTAGTTTTTTGCAAGTATAGGTATTGCTAACATGATGAGGTATGCTCTTCCACACAGCAAAGCCAATCTGTAGAGCTTTTAAGGATGTATCAGAGCATCATTGTTCATGGCTACCTTAAATATACATACACTACTAACAGGAAGACATTATTTATAGACCATTAATCTTGGAGCCTCAGTTTCTACTTACAAACGTTCTGAAGAATAGACGCCTAAATATTTGAGTTTATGACAACTATGCACATAAATAGAACAGAAGTAACATTTTTATTCAGAAAAAAGCTACACAATCTCACTCCTGATGAACAACCCTGACCTAGAATTACCATTCCTAAAACAAAGAGGAAGGAGCAATATACTTGAATTCTGCTCATAAGTGAAGATAAGGATCACATTACTGACAAAAATACAATGCCTTTAAAAAATTATCTTTAAGTAGGAGAAAAACTGAATGAACTTTTAAGTTCTCTCTTTTTTAAGGTATTAGTACTTCTCTTTGGAATTCATAGTTTGATAATTCAATTGCTGCAAAGTAAATGTTAGTATATTCCACATAGTAACATTTTCTTTGTTACCCATGTAATCAGAAGACTAAATTTCTAATTAATCTAACAGACAAAAAGTGGTAGCCTTCAAGAGTACATCCAATAGACTTCCAAAGTTTGCAAAGTCTTAAAGGCAAGTAGTATTTCTATTATATCTCCTGCCCCAGCATTTTTTTTTTAAATAAACAAACTGAAAATACACTACGTAAAAAAAATTACTACTATTAATAGTCATACCTAAAGCTGTGTAATTAAGATTGTTCACATATTGGCCAACATACAGCTACATCCACACAGTTTGGTATGTCAGGTGAAGCATGCTGAAATTTTGATACTCAGAAATTTTAACGTCTCCTACCACCCCTAGTTACAGGAAAACTGTATCTCAAAATCCTGTACAAAAATACCAACTCTACAAGATCTATTTACCCATTTACAGTTTAAAACCCTGTAACAGTAGGACTAGTTTAAATATTAAATGTCCTCCCAGCCAAGAGGCAGAAGGAATTCAAGATATAAACTATAATGTATTAAAAATTAAACCTTCACGAATCAAGCATTTAAAACAGTATAACCCTCTTACTTCTACAGAACCTAGACAACTAAAATCCTCTAGGTTAGGGTCAATCTTTGCTCAAAAGCTGGCAATCTAAACATCCAATATGGTTACAAATAGAATAACAGAAAGGGTGGTGACAATATTACAGCAGATTATGAAAACAAGCAGCATCAAATGAAGTCTGAAAGCACCATAGTGCTGTGGAAGGTCTGAGATTTTTTTGACATTAACTTCTATTTTAATTGTTATGTGCTACATCTGTATCAATTAAATGTATTATGTGGCTGATCAGATAAGAAAAAGAGGAGGTGGTCTTAAGAAAGAACCAAAAGAAATAATGTTTATGGGAACAAAGAGGAAAAGAGCACTGTTAAGTGCACACTTCAAAACCGCAGTGGAAATGCTAGTGCAACTTCAGCAGTAGTAATCAGAGGTAGAGGGAAATAGCTAGAAAATAAACCTGCAAAAACAAATTGATCTCAGGAGTTACTACCAGAGCAACTTGACATTCAGGATGTCTCTCTCCTGAAAAGCAGTTTCCCTATTTATATGGGCAGAATATTTATATGGGCAGAATATGTGTATTACAGGTCAGGGTAACAAACAGCCCTAATCACACTGCAACTCCATCTTGTATATAAAACAAATCTAGGAACAGTGCTTCTTGGTTCGCTCGGACAGAATTCACTGCCCAAAATACAGTGAATATTTTTTCCGATCCATACTACTTGCACAAATCACTACTTTCATATTTTAATAGAAGACAATTATATAGAACACCTTTAAGGTTAACAGCTGTTCCTCAGAAAAATACATTTATCTTCATTTTTACCTTTACTTTGTGAAACGTGACACAATTAGAAGTTAGTTACTACTGAAGAATATTTTATAATTGCTAAACTTCCAATTGTACCATTATAGAGCATTCGTATTTAATTTCTTTATGGTATGTTGTATTATTTACTAAGTCTGTAAAAAACTCTAGATAATGGAAAAGGATATAGTAAGAATACAACAAGTAAGAGAGACAAAAGGTTACACTTTGTTAGGAAATAAAACTATGCTTCTTAAACTACACTACCTTTAAGACCTTACCTTCTTTTTGTCCCTCATTGAGCCCTTCCCTCGGACCATTATCTTGCATCCTGTTTCTGCCTCAAGCTGTTTAGCTGTTAGTCCTCTGGGCCCAAGGATCCTTCCAACAAAGTTAAACTGGAAAAAGAAAATAAAAACATTATTTCTAAAATAGCAAGTAAACAATTTAAAATTAAACAAAATGTATTTGTGTCTCTAAAATATCAAGTATGTACTGGTTTAAAACACTAAATATCTGAGGTTAAATAATTATGTAGGCACTATTTTCATACATTTGATACCTATGTAAGCCCTACTTTGGCAGGGATATAGGTTTCAGGTGAAAATAGGTTTTTAAAGTTTTAAAATCTGTGTACGGCAGTGGTAGTCCTATTTCCTCCTTAAGGTGCATGAACTCTTACAAACAACACTCCCTCACCACTAAAATGTCTAGTCATGCTCATAAGTAAGCCAAAAATTCTGTTTGCATGACCAGAAATGCACATGATTTCCAAGTGGTGGGGCTGATAGGATGCCAGGTCCAGTCCCATAATGGCACAGGGCCTTCATGAAAGGCCCCTAGGCCTCATTTATTTGCTCCCTGCCTATAGCTAAGAAACCCCTCCATGCTGTTCTGGTATGCTCCATCTTGACAACATACTGTTTGCTGGCCACCCAAACCTGCAGAAATTCCTCTGCATCTACTTGTGCCATAGCATTTCCTTCTGAAAAAAAAAAAAAAGGCTCATTATGTATTCCCTTTAGGCAGCATGTATTTGCCATATATATAATGTGTGCATATATATGTACACATGTACATACAGACACATGACAAAAGCACGTGTCATTTTTTAAAGTTGTATTATTATGTTTAGCTGGCTAACCTCAATATCAGCAGACAACCCCCTGCCTACACTTAACACAGTAATACCACATTAGCCACACATAACATTATTTTCTAGTTATTTCCCAGGTTTTTTCCTTTTAATTATTTTCAACCACACATCCTGGAAATTATGACAAACAAAAAAAAGCACTACATGAAGGTAGCACTAAGAACATACAGCAGCACTCTGTGACAAAGGCAGTGTGAAGATGAAGCTCCAAGCTCAAAGGACACATAAACCTAGGCATTTCAGACTAAGATTAAATTCAAAAATGATGTTAAGAAAACAGAAGCTCTGCAGTAAGGACAGAAGTCTTGAGATTCTAGATCCTGGTAAACAAAGCTTTTCAGTGCAACTATGAAGAAGCTGTTTGCTTTTATTTCCTCAGCTAATGGAGACTGGGTTTGAGTACTACAACTCAACATACTTGAAATCCTTATAAAACTGCAAAGATCCAAAATGATGTAGGAGTGAGCAGGAATTATGAACACAAGAACATTGCAGTTCTTCAAAATAATCATGATTCACAAAGGCTAAACTTTCACAGAGAAAATATATTCCCCAAATTATTTAGCTTTCCAAGTTCAAAAAACAAAGACATATTACGAAGTATAAATCAAATGTTGGTAGAAAAAAAATATAAAAAATAAAGGCACTTGTGAATGAATGCACAAATTTTGAACCACAGCAAATTAAGGAAGATTCACTAAGACTGGATCAAGCAATGAATCAGCTACAAGTGATAAAGTTCGGACTGGAAGTATTGTCAAAATCCTGCATATGTGACACATGTCATGCTTCATACCAAAAATCGTACCATCATCTTACATAAATAGCATCTTACTTGCCTTTCTCCACAATCACACTTCCTGCACAGTAAGTCTTCAGATATCTATCCCATGCCACTGGTAAAGCTAAAATAATACTGCATACCTGACTTTAATCCACACTTCTAACCACCATACAAGGTGACAATTATTGTATTTTCTATCAACCAAGAAAAACAGCAGCCTCTAACATTTTATTAACTTTGATCATGATTAAAAGAATGATCAAATACTAACATAAAATAATTTTGACTTGCTAATTGTATAAAATAATATATGATATTAAGAAAAAAAGCAGGAATTGTATTAGTTCTAAATTTGCAACTTTATTCATGTTCTCTGAACACTGTTTAGAACTGTGGCTTCTAGTTGAGAAATTGATGGCTTAAATTACAATACTTTCTGTTAAAAGTTAAGCCAGTTTCTTTTCTAGCTACTCCCAGAATATTCTCTTTACAAAAAGCCTTCTTAAGTTGTTCCAACATTGCTGGATCCCCTGTCTTTTATTTCCAAACTGTATGTGTTACCACCTTGAACCTTTTTGGATAGGTATTCTTTCTAAAACTCTGTTATTGTTACCCCTCTTAGGCCCTGCGTTTGTTCACTTCTTATGAACACATGTCTTTGGACATGGCAGCATCTCAACAAGGTCTCAGCTACTCAGAACAATTACGTCTTACAAACTACATTCCTATTAACACATCCCAGCTTTTTCTTTCTGTCCCCAAAAATTTAAGTTCTTATATTTGGTTCAACATGCTCTTCTCCATTATCGCCTTACCATTTTCCCCATTTTTGTATTCATATGCCAGTTTTATGCCCCCCTACTACAACATATTGTATATAGAATTCCACATTGGTTGACTACATGCACACTCATTTCAAGATTGTTTTGAACTTTGATTAATCTTTAAGAGCATTTGGTATGACTTAATTGATTATTGACTATAATCATACTGTCTATCTCACCAAGGTTTTTTTGAATGTGTTAGAAATCCGAGCTGAAGGAAACCTCTGAATGACCCTACTTGAGGTTCAATCTTAACTAAATTATTAGCAATCAATTATCATAACTTAAGACAATTATTCTTTTAACAAGCGATTCCCAAGCTTTTATACCAACAGATCACTGACAGTTCTCAGTTCCTCAGACTGCCATCTCAAAGTCCTACCTAAGAACTCCACAGGAAAGAACAATTCTGACTCTCTTATGAAGGGACTAGAGAAAGAGAGCAGTGACCAAGAAAACACAGCTCAGGCACACAGCACAGGTGAAGGCTTCTCATTGGACAGTCTCAAAGGCTTTATCAGAATCCACTGCAGCTACTGCTTCTGTTACCTGCCTGGCCAGCTACATTATCAAACAGTTATCAGAAACGGACATGACAAATTCACATTTAACTAAAGATTTCT
Source organism: Chloroceryle aenea (assembly GCA_013399075.1). NCBI lineage: Eukaryota > Metazoa > Chordata > Aves > Coraciiformes > Cerylidae > Chloroceryle > Chloroceryle aenea. The sequence continues at coordinate 81,620 of VWZY01012582.1, forward strand.
TATGCTCTTTGTCACATACTTTTTCTCAGTCACAATCCTCTTCATCTCCTTGTGTTTCCCTACAAATACCACACCTGTGTTCAAGAATAGTGCTTGTCCTCACATCTGTACAGAAGCAAAGGTAGAAATATTTCCCTTTAATTTTTTACAGTCTGCACTTACCTAGTCCTCTAGTATTTAAACTTACACACAGTGAATTGCTAGAATATAAACAGCAGTGGTTCGCAAATCACTTTGACCAATTTAAGACTGCATTACTTTGATTGAGTCCAGAAATTAGAGAACTGTTAAAAATCAGGCAGAAGTGACTCGTGCTAAAATGAACTGCCTCTACATCAACAATACAAAAAAAGCATTCAAATACTTTATTCTCCTTCATCAAGCTAGTGTTTTTTTCTCCAACAACTAATCTGTCTCTATACTCGATATATTTATGTATATCTAACATTTTCACTTGTGGTATTTCACAATTATTGTCCTGGTTTTTTTAGAAGAGGTGAACTAAGTTCTACTTTTGTTTTCTCAAATCCTCCTATACAAACTCAGAACTCAAGAAACAACCTCCAGAAGAATGTGTTTGTCATGTGTATAGACACAAAATCACCCTACATGCCACCTAAAATCCGTTACATTTTAGGAACAGGAAGTATACAAGCTAACAACATTCATAAAAAGCCAAGTATTAGAGTATCTAGGGGAGCTCAGGTGATTAAGTTGCAACCAGTTACACCATGTTGCTCTTCCTTACTGTCTCATTCCCTTAGTTTGCTAACCTTACACACTTGATGGTTTTGGCATGCAGAAATTACACATCATCAAGAACCTGTAGTAAGACATTTGTTGCTGTCCTGGACTAATTCTGTTCAGTGATTTTACTTTTCACCTCAGTTCTTCTAACTGTGCTTTCTGAAGTTAGCAGCATGGTTTTGCAGAGATTGTCTGCTTCTAGCAATGATAACACCTCTTATTCAGAGTTACTACCAAGGATTTGTGTTTAGACCAAGGCCACTGAAGGATCTTGTGTATCATGTTGGGGGGTGCAGAAAGTAAAAAGCCGCAACTGCAGGAAGGAGTGGACAGGTCAGGTGAACCTAAACTGACCAATGAGGTATTCCATCCGCTAGACGTCATATTCAGTATAAAGCTGAGGGATCACAAGAGTCAAGAGCTTCTGGCTTTTTCCTTACTTTTTCAGTGGCCAGCATTCAAGGAGACCCTGTCTGTTCAGCCTTTCATCCAAATCCATGTGGTCCTAAATCAAGTACCAGAATCTAGCTCCTGAACATGGTGCCCATCTGCCGCTGGGCCCAGTCTGGGACTTCCCCAGTGCCTGCTCTGCAGCATGAGTGGTGACAATCATGTTAATTGCCATCAGGAGGGTGGGTACAATATTGGTTTTGTATATATTCCATTTGTATTATTTTAATTATCATTATGAAAGCTGTTCTAATTTTCTTTTTCCAATCGCTAAGTCGCTCTTTCCCTTACTCCCTTTCTCTTTTCCTTTGGGGAGGTAACAAAGAGTATCTGTTATAGGTCTATCGGGCTGCCCTAACCCTAAACTGTGATATCTCTGAACAGAACAACTATTTCCCAGGATTACCAGGTGCGTTGATAGTCCTGTGTCTCACCATCCCCTACACTCAAAACAGTAGTAGTAGTAAAGGAAAATAAGAATGAACTATGGCAAAGACTACAAGCTGCTTATTAATAAGGGGTTGCAAATAAAAGTGTCTGATTTTTGTAGTGTATGGGAAATACAGTGTTTAAGAAACTTTCCATGCAAGTTAACATCTGAGGAACTTGAGGGAGTCCACTAGTTCTAAATTTCATACTGTTTTTGTCCCTTTTCTGTTTTTTGGTTTTTTTTTCCCTTGAAACCTGAAAGATCTTATTTATGTGCCCCCCAAATGTATTTCCTTCATTCTTGGAATACATGCATTTGTTTAAACAATTCTTTTGCCCCATTGAAAATTAATGTATTCTACCATTTTATTAGCAAATATTCTAATGACTTATTATATATCAAATTTGCAGAGCTAGTTACTTGTAACTAGAAAAAATGTCAAAAGAAGCTATTCTGAAGGAAAGTTTTAGAAAGATTATCCGTTCCTCAGACACAATGCATACTCGAGTACAAATGTTTTACACACAGCCTAAACACTATTTAAAGGAAAATCTCTACAGTACTTCATTATGCCCAAAACATGCTTTATGTTGACTTTCAACTAAGAACGCTTGGAGACATAAAAATAAACATCTAGATGCACAAAAACAAGCCCTTTCTTTACCAACGATCCTCAACAATTGCTTTGTCATATGTTTATATATCTAGTAATCTGGCATTTGGTCTCACCTTCTGACCTCCAACATTAACAAAAAAACCCCTAACACACAAATCCCGTGTATTCCTTAAAAAACCCCACTGTAATTACAACTGAGTACTGGTAACCATAAATGTCCACACTTGCTATTTAATTTTTAACTGCCTTTAAAAATCAGCTTCAATATAGTTACGCTATACATGTAAACATGTTCATCTTGAGACTATCTTTATACACTACTAATTTTTTTCAACTGTAAGAGGACAAAAACCTCAGACTTTTACATGATTCTGAACTCAGACTGTCCCTTCCCTTAGTCACATTTTTTTTTTTTAATTCCATTATTTTACAGCTCTATTAGACATAACTTTGTCAGCTTTAAGTGGATTTACATGAAGACTGAAAACGGTACCTTACACTTGCACTCTCTCCATAAGAAAATTAGCTTTCAGATTGTATACTAATACATTAGACAAACTAAAGCCTCCAAAAAATGTGGTTGAGAATGTCCTGGTGTTTTAGTTTGCTTTTAAAGACATGAAGAGAATAATTTTCTGCTCACTTCACTTTCATATGCATTTTACCACTAATAAAAAGCAACTGAAGATCAAGACTCTGCCTGGTTCAGTGGTTAAAATGTCAAAGTTAAGAAGCAACTGAAAACTAGATGTTATCATGAAGAACATATGGCAATTTTATCTTAAGCAGCAATGCTGACAGTCGGTTTAGCCATTATGGAGGGAACCTTTGTTATCTTCAGATTATAACAGTCCTATTCCAAAACTATTTGGGGGATAACTTAATCTGACAGTTACAGACTGAAGTGCTAACTTTAGAAATGAAGTAATGAAGAGACAAAAGACTTTCAAAAGTAAGTATGATGAATGTGTATGACACCCATGTTGTTTGCTAAATGTGAGTGTTGTGAGCAAGATAAATTTATTATTACTTAGGAATAATGTTAAAGACTTAATTAAAGTTGACTGCTTTTTATGAACGGTCTTGAGGAAGAAAAGCAGTTAATGCATTTAATTAAAACTTTTATATGCAAACATAAATTGAAAATACTACTGTACATGACAAAATATGCCATAAATACTCAGAAAATGAGGCTCTAAACCAAACAACTGCTTTCACCAACACACGAAAGTTAGCAAATTTGGTATTGGCTTTTAATACTTTTCTTTGTAAAAGAACTTTGTTTTAGGATACTGGTAATACAGTTATTTTTTTTCCATAAAATAGTTCTCTATTTATTAAATAGGTTGGATTGGTTTAAGCTGACTTTTAGATGATCATAAAAACCTATCAGATATATAGCCAATTGCATTCTTTTAAAAGCCTGTAACTTGAAACAAGAATAAAACCACTTGAGATTATGCAAAACAAAATATAGGTTATTTAACCTAAAGAAGGTAGAATTGTATACGTGCAGCTAGATAGTTTAGTGTTTAATGAAGAAAACAAAACTTGTATCATAACATTGTAGATATGTAGCTTTGAGGTAATTTTCCCAGAAATTTCATCTGAAACGTTCTATAGGAAAACAGAAATAGCTTAAATGGGAATTTATCTTACCTTACACATGCTGAACATGCTTTCTAGCAGCAACATTTTCCATATTTATTCAATTAATGCATTATGACCAAACACCCATTTTCAAAATGACAACTTTGCGACAAAGTTGCCTTTGGTTTTGGTTTGTTTGGTGTGGTTTGGTTTTATGTGTGCTTTTTGTTTGTTTGGGGTTTTGTTTGTTTTTAACCAGAGCAACTGTAGTGATGTACATTTATATAAACTTATATATACAAACACACAGAGACATTTTTACAGCACTAGTATGTATGTCTAAATTTTTTTTTTTCTTTACTCAAAATGTCCATGAGAAAATTTGCAATCAGCAGTAAGATAACACCAGGAATTGATTAAAGACACAGCCCTTCAGTTCATATTTACAGCCCTTCACCATTTGTTTCACGGTATTTCCTTGAAATACTTGAAATTACTGCCACTATCCCATCTAATACAGAAGATGATACACAAGATTTTTGATAGGTGGTGATTAAGGAAACAGAAAGCATCTTTTTGCATGAATAGAAGACCTCGGATATATTTCATGCCTTATTAAGTATTTCCTGTGATTCAATACCACACTCATCACAACAGAAAACAGCTACACAGCTTCTGTTGAAGAAAAGCAGCAACAAGAACTACTACCAAATAAAAACAAGTGCATCATAACCAGCTTACTCAGTGACCACGCTACAGACTAACTGATAAAAAGAATGAAAAGTTTACATATATAGTCACTTGTATACATTTAAGTAATTGAGTGGGACAAGTAAAACATTTCAGGAATAAAATACTTTTGAAGTTGAAAAGAAAATCTTTCATCAACTGCACTAGTACATATTTTGGCCATTTAATATGCTCCACCGGAATTTGGCAAGTGTTTTACACAATGAATAAAAACTATTTGATGAGATTTTACAGGGGCAAAGCATATGGTATCATCATTGTCAATACAGTCAACACAGACAGTATTAACCATATACAGAAATTAATTTTTACATACAAACTAACTTTATGCAGTTGTTAAGACTGATAGTGAGAACAATGAAGTTGTTTCATGAAGTCTCCTCCAAAAACACCTACTGGTAATAAAGGCTGCAGACAACAGTACAAAAGAAACATTCCCTCCATGCCTTAATACAGCGTGTTTTCTAAGCACACTAACCAGGTAAATTCCAAAGCACCTATGTAGTGAAATCCTGCATGACACACTTAATCTGCTTATGTCAAATATATCCACTTATTTTTGCTGGGTGTATCTGACATACACCACTCTAATACCATAAACAAAGCTAAATGAGAAGTATTGCAGCATTTAAGTGATGAAGTGAAGTAGTAAGATACTTACACATATAAAATATAATGAAATCACTGAAACAAAAATAAAACCATCAAGGTACTAGAGATACAAAATATTAATCCCCAGGATTTGTCATATTGCAGTGGGGTACTTTTGTGCTGGATAAACAAAACCAAAACCTGTACTACACCATTTGAAATAGCTACAAGATAGCTTCCCTAGTGTGAAAAATGTAATCCCTGACATTTGATAAAAAGGTCACTACAGTGAAAAGTAGTTCAAATTCTCTAAACTTTGAGTTGTCACAAAGAAAACGGCAAAAATCTTAATCACTATTGAAAAAAATAATAATATAATTAAAAGATTCTTTTCCTTAGTTTAGCAAATGGCCGGTCATAATTTTCAGCAACTATGTAATTCATAAGTTCTATATTTAAAATTGTTTATTGCATAATTGTTTAACAGAGGTTGATTTGCCTTTTTTTGTGTATGTGTGTGTTTTTTCTTTGGTTGGTTGTTTGGGGGGTTTTTTGTTGGTGTTGTTCCTAATTCAGTTACTATAATCACTTTTCAATATCAAAGCCAGAAAGTAACTCATCTTGTTATGTGCAAGAATTTATCATTATTGTGGAAGTAATACAAGCTTGGTCTAGTTCAAAAGCTTCTGTAAATAAAATATTCATTAATTTAAAAATAAAAGATATGAACATAACTATATTATATTACCAAAACACATAGTATTTTTCAGCAGAACAACAAAGTTATCATACCATAATTTGAAGTCTGAGACATATTATACAAAAACATCATCATCCAGGGGAATATCAAAGCAAATTATTAGTGCAGAGGTTTTGCCTATTATATGTCTCAGAGGTTATAATGAAAAACTGAGCTAATGCAAAGAGTAAATAAGTTCACTCCATACAATTACCTGAACCTATTACTCTTACCCAGATCTACATTTATCCCAGGCATTATGTAATGCAGTTATTGTAGGAGTAGTTTTGGTAACTTGTTAAAATTCCTTTAAATTAGATTATTTTTAAATGTTTTTAAGCACAACTTCTTAAGTCACTTGCAACAGTATTGATGCCACAGGATCTCTACAGAGTTTTGCAGGCTCACTAGTGAGCACTTCTTAGGGCAGTGGAGTTATCCCAAATCTCAGTTCTAAGTACTGGGATATTTATGCTGCATGCCGTGTATGAGCCAGTCTTCCTCCATGCTGTTTAACCTCTAACTCACCATATCTAGGAAGATGGCATCAGTAAAACTGGCATCAGTACAATTCAGACACCAAATAGTTAACATTATGTTCAGAATTAAAATCTCTTGACAGTTGGTTGACCAAAACTCAGCATATTCAGCATTTATCGGCCAGTTAGTAAACAGACCATGACTATATAGAGGCTGCACACAATCTTCTAATAAGAAATGTTGATACAGATTTATCTGTTTTCCACTGAAGATTCAATAGTAAGACAGTAAAGAATCAATGATGAACAAGTAACACCTCATCCTCCCTGTGAGAATAAGAATTGCACTCTTCCCTCTTGCACTTCAGCAATACATGCTTTCCTGACTTCAAGGATGGATTACCATAATAAAGTTTGGTCTACCTTAAGGATGGCTTATTTATTACTGTTTCTTACTAGTAGAGTTCTCCAAGTAACATTAAAACAACAGATACAACAGATAAAACCTTTTAGTATTTAATACTAAAAATCATGATTTTTCTTTTTCCCTTGATGTAGTTCTATTAGTTACAAGAATCACAAGTATTATGAATTCCAACTTCTAACCCTGAGCCCTGCTCAACTATAAAGTTCTCTTTGCTAGTGCCTATATTCCAGCAACACAACTTTAGTTAAAGTAAAAACTGCTTCAAACTGTGTTCTGGAATATGTCAAAACAAACAGCACAATATATAATTTCAGACAGAAAACTGAGGTTGTGTTAATTGGGTGATAATTCTTAATAAATATATTGCTTCCTATAATAAAAACTGAATTGTTTTTATGATGCAGTACTCTATAGTTAAAGTCCCAAGATAGCAAGCAACATTAAAGAACACAACCATCTTAAAATAAAAGTATCAACTTATTCCATTTAAAGATGCCACAATTCTGCAAGGGTAGCTTTATTGCTGGAGTTGACTTGCCAATTACCAGATTATTTACAGTCATTTCTAACTGAGCAGAGTATCCATTACTGGTGATAATTCAAAAAGCTCAGAATCTTTTTCTTATCATTTCAGCTGTAAACTAGAAAAAACAGATTATCCATGTGATGTCAATAAAATACACTTTTTACTCAGCAGACCGCATGCTAAGGACTAAAATGTTCTCTAAAAGGAAAAAAAAAAAAAAAAGGCATTTAAAAGTATAGCTGGGATTTAGAAAGAATTACTAAATCCTTTAAATCCACATTATTCACTTCCAATAACCTCTGTGCTGAAGGCTTTGAGAGCTTGTTTAACTGACAAACAGCTTTACAAACCCCATGTAAATACAGTGGATCAGATCTATAAAAAAGGAACGGAAAAATGAAGAAAAAAAAAAAAAATCAGGCTAGCATTCCAGGTCATTTTAATAGCAGTAATAGTTTTCTTTAATGAAGAAAAAAGACATCCCAAAGTTGATTTTTAAAACAAAACCAAACAAGAATAGACTTCAGTATACAACTTTTTTTCTTCATATTGTTAACTCGCATTTCATAAGAGAATCTGAGAAAATTATCATGTATTCAGAATAATTGGTGTTTCATTCAGATGTTAATTTTTTTGAACAAAATGTTCTTGTGATAAATTTATCTAAGTGTTACTTTATTTTTAGCACAGAATTCTAATGTATACGACAGAAGCATCTCACTAGTAGCTAAACCCACTTAACTGAAGCATCATAACTGATCACAGAAGACAACAGTTTCCTTTGTTAACTGTCTGAACTAGGTATCTGTCAGAACTCAATAACAAAATGCAGCCATAATAGCAATAATAATTCCTGTACATCCAAAAAAAAAATCTTCAAAATACATTTTTTTGTCCCCTTTATCTTGTGTACCAATACAATTTCCATCCACACATTCAATGAAAAAAATGTAACAAACTTCCCAGAAAACCTATTTTCAGCTCCTCTGGGCAGAAGGGGAACCTGATCCACCTGATTTTTTATTATTTTTTTTTTAACAAAATGTGTACATTTTTTTCAAAGGCAGTGAAGATGGTAATAAAACTTTTGTATGTTAACACAGAGATAGTATCTTGGAGCTCAAGAGCACTGTTTTTCCAGAGTAGCTGCTAAAGAGTTTACATCATTTGTTCACAAATTATTTGGCTAATTTGAAGGTCACTCTAACAGCATACCAAAAAATTAAATATCCTAACCTACTAAATTTGAAAAATTCCACCACCATCATTTCATTTTGGCATTAGATAACACAACATCAGATGGAAGCTAGAAAGCAATCCAAGCAAACGAAAAAGGTGATCTACTTTTTTTTTTTTAAATGAATGATACACTGCTGCCATAAAGATCTTACATTATATTGTAATGGTAGACGAATCAACAAGAAAAGGTGCTATGCTGGACCTTGTTCTCACCAACAGGGAAGGGCTGGTGGCCAATGTGAGGCTCAGGGATAACCTTGGCTGCAGCAATAGGTTTAAGATCCTCAGGGCAACTAGAAGGACATATTCCAAGCTTATGACCCCAGACTTTAGGCATACTGACTTTTATTGCTTCAGGGATCTGCTGGCCAAAGTACTGTGGGACAAAGTCCTAAAGGGCAGGGGGGACGAGGACAGTTGGTCTGTATTCAAAGATCACCTTTCTCAGAATGCTAGGAGACCTGCCTGTATGACCAAGGAGCTCCTGGACTATACTGTCACACAGGAAAAAAAAACCACAACAACTTTACAAGGAGTGGAAGAAAGGACAGCATAATGGGGGCATATAAGGGAGCAGCCCTGGTGGCCTACTGTGAGAAGGTCATAACATCAATAGACAAGGGAAGAGAAACTGATGTCATTTACCTGGACCTGAGCAAAGCCTTTAACACTGTCCTGCAGGACATTCTAGTCTCCAAGCTGATAAAATATGGGTTTGATGGAAGGACAATTCAGTGGACAAAGAACTGGCTTGACAGCTGCACACAAAGAGCAGCTCAAGCAGTCCCTCAAGGATCAGTACCGG
>VWZY01012582.1:91251-120554 GCA_013399075.1 Chloroceryle aenea
AACCTCATGAAGTTCAACAAGACCAAGTGCAAGGTCATCCATCTGGGTCAGGGAAAACCCTGACCCAGATGGAGGTAATAGACTGGACAGTGACTGGCTTGAGAGAAGCCCTGAAGAAAAGGACTTGGGGGTACTGGTGGATGGGAAGCCCAACATGAGCTATCAGTGTGCACTTGCATCCCAGAAAGCCAATCGTATCCTGGGCTGTATCAAGAGAAGCCTGACTAGCAGGTCAAGGAAGGTTGATTCTCCCCCTCTACTCCACTCTTATGAGACCCCCACCTGGAGTACAGCATCCGGTTCTGGAGCCCCTATTACAAGACAGACATGGACATGCTGGAACATGTCCAGAGAAGGGCTACAAGGATGATCTGCGGGCTGAAGCACCTCTCCTGTGAAGACAGACTGAGAGAATTGGGGTTGTTCAGTCTCGAGAAACGGCGGCTCCAGTGAAATTTTATTGTGGCCTTTCAGTATCTTAAGCAGGCCTACAAGAAAGCTGGGGAGGGACTTTTTAAGATGTCAGGTATCACTACAGGGAATGAATTAAAACTAGAGATAGATCGATTCAGATTGGATGTTAGGAAGAAGTTCTTCACCATGAGGGTGGTGAGACACCAAAGAGGTGGTGGAAGCCCCACCATCCCTGGAAGTTTTTACAGCCAGGCTGGGTGCGGCTCTGAGCAACCTGATCTAGTGGGAGATGTCCCTGCCCACGCAGGGGGGTTGGAACTAGGTGATCTTTAAGGTCCCTTCCAACTCTGATGATTTTATGATTGTGTCAGAGTCAAGAAACTTTAAAATGCTGCAGAAGTTGCACAGTTTAACATGCTTTAAACAGGAGCAGTGGAAGTCAGATAAATGCACCAGAAAGTTTGAGATAATTAATTCAAGAATAACTCTTGAATTACTGAGATCTGACACAAAACTATAAAAGCTGTGCACTTCTGTTGTTTACTGCACAGAATTAAACAATCACTTGGAAAATCACTAATATTACAAAGAATCATGAAATGGGAATATAAAGGCAAGTTTATTAAATTGGCTACAAATTTGCCTATATTTAGTCAAATGACTATGGAGCTCCACAGCCATACATCCCTCTAAACAACAAAAAAATCTGACACAATGCTTTACATTCCCTGTGGAAAGAAGCTCAAATCTCTAATCTCTTTTACTCAAGGCCTGAAAACCAAATCTGGTGGATCATCACGCTACATACAGTCCACCTAAATTTTTGCATACCTATTTTACTCCCCATAGAAAAGATAAACACATACAAAGGCAATAAAATAATGCAAGACTATCTCAAATTGACAGAAAACCAATCTGATAAGTACTATCCTAAAAAGGAGAAGCTGCTTTAATGTTAAAAAAACAGCTTTTAACATTAAGATAAATGAGACTCACTATCGTTGCTGAAGTCTTTTAACAACTGCCACTAAATTAGGACTAGTAGCCTCCCTTCTACAAATACTGCAGCAAACTTTAAGAAAGGGGACATACCAGCTCCTCCTAACAGAAGGAGATCAGGATTTTCCTGATCTCCCACCATGGCAGATTATACTGCTGCACAGGGAGCATGTCCACATTTAAGTACAAGAAAAAATATCAAAGTCTGCTACACTGAAGGGAGGAATTAAGATGTATAGTTTAAACCATCCAAGAGCATTCATACTTTTATCTATTAGAAAAATAAACTTCTGCTTTAAATAAACTATTAAATTGCAAGATACGTAGTCTAAGTATCAAAATGCTTCACAAAGAGTCCCATTAAGGAGTGGGAAAACATTAAAAGAATGTTACTGTAAAATCACTTAAACTGTAAAAACTAGCCATGGAAAACCACGTTTTTTAAAATAGTTAGTTATATAAGATTAAGAATTTTATGTTACTAATAAAAGCACTCTTTCAAAGTTTGTCCTTCCAAACCCTTTAACCTTCTCTGTCATTAGAGCTGACTGATAAGCCACCAACTGTTTTTTTTCTTCCTCGTGCTACAATACATTCTCTTCCTTTTTAAGGCTAGTATACCCAAGCAACAAACAGCAGGACTTAAGCCAGCTGCTAAGATGTCACAAACCTATATATTTAGCTCCCATCTCACTTATTGCCATCCCTCAGTGTCAACCATTTAATGTCCCTTTCGCTCCACTCTACCCACATTCCTCACTGAGCTGACAACACTGCCGGGGAGCTCAGCAGCCAGGAGGTACAAGAACACACAACAACAAACTAGAGACCTTATCAGTTATCAGAGACAAAAGCCATGCCTTGTCAAACATACTCAAGGTGAAAAACATTTTAGGCTTTATTGTTCCCTCCCCCACCACCTCCCAGTTTCTGATCTCAGTTTCACTTTTTATAAACTCTGTAGTTGTTTATATAAATACTAACTTCAGCTCTCTTCTGAAACAACTTATTCTCTTAGAATAATGCTAATTAAAAATGCTATCTTTACCTAAGATGACAGAAATCTTCCCATTTGTACTATGTTCATTTGCTTCACTTCTGCTGTCTGAATGCTTTCTATACATACTAACAAACTGTGCATTAAAGTCACATTTGCCTTCAGATTGTTCAAACATTAACCCTTTTCCTCATGCCACAAGCTCAAAGAAAATCTTAATAAGGTAGTTTCAACTCCATTTCAAGTAACTAAAATAATAACCCTTAAAATGAATTTTATGCTGCATGTTCTCTACATGTAAAAACACTAATCTAATTACTGCCATATTTTAGAAATAATTGGATTTAAAATTTCTTAGAATTATCAACATAAGTGAGAAAGCTGTAAAGATAGACAAATTAAGAATTTAATGGTTTTAAAGTAGGAATCTGTGTTATCATTAAGAGGCCCATTTGCAATGATTTAAAGGTCCACAGTACAGTTTGGTAGTTCCCTCCTTTTAAGTGGTCATAAAAATCTTTAAACAGTAATTGAAAGATTGTTAACAGAAACTCTTTCGGGAAATCAGATCCTGTGAACAATCTTAATAGTAGGCATGCTGAAGTGAGATAGTGAGTAATCTCTTTCATCCTACTCACTAAAATGAGGTTTTCAGAACAGTGAAAAGACATCAGTTTCAGTAACACCAGGAGATGAGAAAAACTGTTCAATTCCATGCTCTACCTGGGAATCACGACATTTATCTGGAGTATTAACAAGTTGTACCATGTGTAAATCAGTCTCCAAAACCTGGTTCCAGCAGTGCCCTCTAAAGTCTCACACTTTACAACATTAAACTCATATTCCAATAACAAAGGATCCTCAGGACATACAGTCCAACAATTAATTTCCACAATAATACCTTTTAATTAGATGTGACTACATGTGACATTACCCACGGCACTTAAAGTTGGCAGTTTTGCTGTAGACTACTTCCTATCTCCCAGTAGTTAGAAATAAGATACATTTAAAGTGGAGCACCAGTGAAGATGGTGATACTTTTTTTACAAATACTTTGCAGAAATGGAAATTCTTATGCTTAGGTAATACATTATTAAAAATTATCAGAGAACTGCATCACTTTTCCTTCCCGAAAAGGGAAGAGCCTACCGCATAGTTTGCACTGTATTAATTCATTTGGAGTTGATTTCCCGAAGTAAGCCTAGATTTTAATACTATGAAAATATCAAAACACGTCACAGAAAGCAATTTTAAATTGCTTCAACAAAACAAAAGCAATCCTCCTTCCAAAAGTTTAGAACAAAACCCAATAGGGTTATATAATTGGTAGTGTTTGTCATTCTACTACAGATTTCAAGTGACATGCTTTAACCAACTGTAAAAAAAAAAAAGGACTAGTAGCTTTCAAAGTCTACTTGCTGTTGTTCAATTGGTTCTTCAAAAAATAATTTTATAGGTTTCACCATGTTGGCCACATTTAAAGTGGAAAGTTAAGTAATTCCATTCACCTTCAGAAACAGCTGTTAGAAAACTATTCAATATGCATGTACAGCTGCCACAATAAGTAACTTTGCAAAATTCAAGCCTAAAACTGCAGAATAGGTCAGAAATGCTGGAGATACCTCAAATTACAGCCTTCTGAATACTTCCTTTACTGCTTTAAAGTCTAATCTACCTTGTTTAATTTAAATGAGTAGTGCTAAAAGCTGTTTCATTACTAAACCCTAACTCTCTGCTCTAAGTAATACATAAAAAGATAAATCAGGTAGAACTGAAAACCATCTGAAACACCTTAAAAAGCACAACTGGCACGGAGCATTTAAGGGTACAAGGCTCACAACATATGCACTTCAGAGTTATGTGCTTCATCCAGCATCAAGCAGTACAGAGCAGCAGTATTACAGTCTAGCATTACATTAATTAACACCACCTTTGTACATCAAATCCTGTTGAATCTACTGTCCTAAACATTTACAAATACAATACTAAAATAGCAGCATATTAGCAATTACTACATTCAGGCTTCATTTCTAACTAGCTTTTGCCTTCCACCCAGGGGCTTTTAAAGAAAGGAGACAGACATTATTACTACATTCAACAGTACTGTGATGACCTAACACAGGAAAAAAATGCGTAGGAAAGAGTTAATAAAGCTTCGAGATACACTCCAGGATCACACACCAGTCTGCCTGTCTGTATATATCATAGAAATCACCCAGAGCAGGCCACACAGAAACACATGCAGGCAGATCTTGAAAGTCTCTAGAGAAGTAGACTCCACAACCTCTCTGGGCAGCCTGTGCCAGTGCTCTGTCACTCTCACAGTGAAGTTCTTCCTCATGCTGAGGTAGAACTTCCTCTGTTTCACCTTGTTACCATTACCTCTTGTCCTATCACAGGGCACAACTGAGAAGAGACGGGCTCCTTCTACTTGACACCCACCCTTCAGATATTTGTAAACATTAATAAGATCCCCTCTCAGTCTTCCCTTCTCCAGGCTCGACAGCCCCAGGTCTCTCAGCCTTTCCTCATGAGAGATGTTCCAGTCCCTTCATCATCTTTGTACCACTCCATTGGACTTCCTCTATTATTTCCCTGTCTCTCTTGACCGAGGGAGACCAGCACCAAACAACAATACTCCAGATGTGGTCTCACTAGTGCAGAATAGAGGGAGAGAACTTCCTTCAACCTGCTGGACACAGTCTTCTTTATGCACTCCAGGATACCATTGGCCTTCCTGGCCACAGTACACATTGCTGTTCCATGGATAACTTAAGTGTCCACCAGGACACCTCTCCAAGTTCTTCTCCATGGAGCTGCCTTCCAGTGGGTCTGTACCAGTACATCATGTTGTTCATCCCCAGGTGTAGAACTCTACACTTGCCCTTGTTGAACTTCATTAGGTTTGCTTTACCTAGATTTCTAGTCTGTCTATATCTCACTGAAAATTAATATATATATATTATATATGTATCTCCTAAGTTATGTTCCAGCCCTATTTTCACCAGAGTTCCAGGTCTCTCTTTCAGCTTGCCCACTTGAAGAAACTGAAACCCTTCAGAAAGACTCTCAAGTCTTTGTTTACAGCTTTCCAATTCACAAGGACAACATTCGCATGTGTGTGAGGGGTACAGTATGCAAAATATTATTTTGGCCAGACTAACTTAAGAAAAAACTCTAAAGCTATTGAAGCCCCAGAAATACTGTGTTAATATTTGTGCTGAGTGACAGTAATCTTACTTTACTTTTAATGCAAGTAATGTTCACTTTAAAAAATATAGTACACAAAACCAATCAAATTAATTCAAGCTATAAAATTCAAACAATTAGGTTAAACAGTATGACCAAAAGTCTTTAATAGGTTAGTTTGAATAACATGTTCATTATCATCAGTACTTTTGATACATTAACAAGATAACAATGGTCATTGCTACTAATCACAATAATAAATTTGGGATAGCAGTACAGAGATACCTATTACATGCAGCATTCACACTTTTAGACCACCTCTACTTGGTGGGGAGAAAAAAAATTCTGATAAATCTACACATATTTAAGACAACTTTACATCATAATTCAGTTGATCTTCCCAGAGCAAGCAGTCCCTGCATCGCTGACAACATGGCAAAGCCCTCAGTGTCCTTTGACGCTACAGAACATAATGTCTGTAACTAGAATGAACTTGAATTTTTAGGTCAGCATGTTCTGACTGCTTATACACCACATAGCTGAAAGATATAGAGTACTGACATAATCTTGATCGATAAAGAAACAGAAACTTCTGAAAAAGCATTAATCAACCTAAGGAATGTAAAATTGTTGGGCGGATGAATGTACACCTTTAGGACAGGAGCATGAGCCTTACTAGAACGTAGCAGGCACTATGCTATGGAATAAGAGACAATTAAAATCACTAAGTAAGGTGTAAAAAAGAACTGTCTGCTCATCATTCAGAATTATTTCTCTTAAAATGTTGAGTGTATATGAAGGAAAAACAACGCACACGTTTTAAAGAAGCGTAGTGAATTTCAAAAGGAATCAGTGCCTTCATAATTCAACTACTTTGCACTGCTCATAGTAAGAAAGAGGAAAGAAAAGTGTAAAAGCTTACAATTGTGAATTTGTATTATGCCAACAACTGAAACAACTATGTCCAAACACAGCTCTTACCAGCTTTAAAAAATATCAGAGACTAATTGAATAAATAAGAATAGTTCCATACAACAGTGGATGAATGCCTATTAGCTACACAATCTTACAATCTCCTATGCAGAGATATTTACTGAGGTAGCATTTTTGTTTTAGCCAACATTCAGAACTAAAGCAGGTAAACAACAGTTCTTAAAGTATGAAGCAAAGCGTGGAAGAAGCAAGTTCTAACCAGAAAGTTTAGTCTATAAGCTGGTATTTGTGTACAAACTTCCTCTCAACAAGAATCACTGAAAAAGACCAAGTGACCAACATCAATGAGACACAAATGCAGGAGAAAAAAAAAAGGCTTTTTTGAATTATGGATCAAATTAAAATTAGAAATAAATGCTATGAATGTAACATTACACAGAGTACTTCTTGACAAGTGATATGCACTTTAAAATGTATTGAATTAACTTCAGAAACAGTAGAATGTAAAAGCAGCACATCTCTTTAAAAGAAAAAAGAGAAAACAAACTAGTTTGTCTTCTTGCTTAAAAGGCAACTTAAAAAAAATAATAATACACACCCTTCAAGGCTTGTTGGCATACATTCTAATATAAACAGCAGACCTTTTAGTATTGAGGACATGTAAGCTGACTTTTACGCAAGTGTACAATTTAGGAGAGATACGGGGAAAATATCAGGGTGATATTTTGACTGGTGCTCAAAACTACTTTTAACAGCAATTGAGGAAGGAGCTCAGTGCCACCTTACTCCAGTGAAACACAGAGCAAGCATAATCATTGAAGACTTGGTTTTCACTTATTTACTTTTACAGAGTCACAGAAATCACGCTTGTCCGCTGACATAAAAGTACTGAACTACTTTTGCAAGGGCAACTCCATAAAAATCGGAGTGTTCAAAGAGCTATACCCAAACTACAGAGACACTAACAATTTAGGAAGTAATATCTAGTATGCCTGTCCAAAGTTCACTGGTCACCAGATATGAAAGGGGGAGCAGGGGGGGAGAGAAAAGAAAAAAATTAAGATAGCCTGGTATTGTAAATTCCAGTTTTAATGTCTAGGGAAAGCACAGCAGCTCAGTGTTACAGGTCTCTATTGTCAACTAACCAAAGGGGAAAAACGTTTAAAAACCTCTTCATTCTCAAGAAAGGTGTTTCCTCTCCTCTACCTCCTTAAAACACTGTACATCTCAACTACAAACCCCATCCTTCAGGAGTCAACTTCATCTCTCAGAAGAAAAGGTAAGATCTGTTCTTGACTTTGAATAACTGAGTGCTTCTAGTAGGGTTTCTGATGACTAAACAACATTTTGCAAATCCACGTACTTACATTAAGGAGAAGTCTACCTTGCTCTATGAAGTGTGGTTTTAGCCCTTACTGATGTATTTCAATTTTCATATTCCCACTGTCCTGTTAAAATACACAGGATGTTAATTCACAAAAAACTATTAACAAGTTCAGCAGGTGTACCCAACTATAACTGACCTATTGAAAACAGCAAGCAACAATATTGTGCTCAAGCATTTCTTCCTTTCTGTATAAAATCATTCTTTACTATAACATTTGAAAGAACAGATTGAACACAAAAAAAAAGAAGAGAAAACAAAATCATTATT
Source organism: Chloroceryle aenea (assembly GCA_013399075.1). Lineage (NCBI taxonomy): Eukaryota > Metazoa > Chordata > Aves > Coraciiformes > Cerylidae > Chloroceryle > Chloroceryle aenea. Next base: position 99,438 of record VWZY01012582.1, read on the forward strand.
CCACAAATCTATCTGCCCCGCAATTCATCTTGCATTATTTGTATTTAAAAACTATTTTTTGGCACTTAGTCTTTCAAGTGCTAATATACAAAGTAAGTGGAAGTTCTGAGGGAAAACAATTCAGCAAAAGACAAACTGACACAACAGAGTTGTAATGCATGATCAACTGAAACCATGCACCCAAATATTTTTGTAGTCCATGACCTAAAGAAATTGCTGTGCATAAAGTGCAGAATTCTAAAACAAAAGAAGGTATTAAGAGACAACTCTGATCAAACAGATTTCCCATTGAAAGACTAACTCTGCAGAGACAATTACAATTGAGAGGTGAGACATAATGAAAGGCACTGTGCAAGCAAAACTAAGTTGACTACTAGGTCTTAACTTGCTCTTCAAAAAGTTCTATTTGACACATGCTTTGCAACCTCTAATTTTGCAATTCCCAAAGATAACCATTTTTAATAAGATTAATTTAACTAAAATTTTAGATATTCACAAAAATGGGAATCTACAAACTGTTTAGTTTTCTAGCCTACCATTCTCCTTCAGCACTTGGCTTATACATACACACTCTCGTCTTCATCCATGGCATACAGTTGGTGGCCAAATACCTAGCACTAGCTGTTAATGTCAGATTAGATGACTCCTACACCCCTATGTCTTGGACCTGTATAGAGACTAAACAAGAATAATAATCTATTGCTTTCTACTAGAAGTGTCATATACGTGCTGGACATCACTAACAGTCAAATCCTATTATGTTAATTTGAAGAAATTACTAATACAAGCTTAACAACAACAAACTGGTATCCTAACAAATATCTTCAATTTGTGTATCAGCACCAGATGTAAATCATTTCTTCTCCCAGATTTTCAAATTTACTTTGAAAAATAATAAGGGAAACATTGTCCCTAGCCAAAGCAAGTGCTATGTACTTCACCTCTACTTGTCTTTCCTCCATCCTGCCTTTTTTTTTTTTTTTTTTTTTTAGTTACACACATATGAAACAGAATATCTGAAAATAGCTATATCAAAATTTTAAAGTATGAATGAAATGGAAGTAAGAATATTAACAGATAAATGAACAACCTAACTTAATTGCACTCAATGCTTGAAGAGTTAAATGGGGAAGAAATATTTCTCACAAGAATGAGGTATGGTCCAAGTTCATCAGTACTGCTGAACCTGCAAGATTACCACTGGAGACTAAAGGACAGAGCTTTTATCTCCAATATATTCCAGACTGTCTTCCATCCTTTTGCCTCTGAAGGCAATCATACTCTGGAGATTTTACAGGCTTATTTCTGAAACAAATTATGACAATGTATGTAACCTTTCAGGAAGATGCTACCAAAAAAAAAAAATAAATCCCAAAAAGTAAGCTATTGAGGGTGAAGCAGGTCTCAAAGGAACTTGCCTTTCAAAAGGTGAACAAGATGATCAGTAACGGAAGGCTATCCAATAAAACATTAAGACAGGAAGGGTTAAAAAGCTTCAGACAAATAATAAGCCATGTTTCCATCTAAATAATGAGCACCTTTCTCAATGAATCCATTCCCTTAACATTTGCAACCAGAGTTCATAAAGCCTCTCATTATATAAAGTTCAAACTGAGAATAATTTTTTTGTTCCCACTACTTCTATGAGAATATTTTTCCAAATATTTTATTTAGACTCAAAATTAGTAATCAAACTACTTTAGTTCTTTCATATACATCTATACTTGTACCAGTAGTTGACCTTTTACCAAGTCTTTCAGCCCTGTTGGTACTCTGTAGCCCAAGTATATTGACAGAGATAAGTTATATTCTCTCTTTCCTTCCTACTGCAAGGGTAAAGTAGGCCAGCTCTTTTAGCCTCCTTCCTTGTTTACCACTAGGGAATGAAGAGTTTAAATAAAAGAATCAGAACAATAAATAAAGATGATGTTATCATTTTTCTAATCCATATTAGGGATGCTATTAAACTCTGATATTACTAAATTGAAAAAGGATTTAAATGTTTTGTCAGTAAGTTCCCCACAGTAAAATGAATCCCTGTGTTCATCATTCTGTTGTACTAATTAAAGAGTTTTAACTAAAATGGTCAGAAAGTATGCACAAGCTGTTTATCACTGCTGGCCTTTGAGCTTCAGTATACTCAAAGGACATGCTACTTTAGACGCGATAATCACTGAGTTCTTACATTTTTACTAAAGAGGCACAGAAGAGTTCCAACAGAGAATTTCACATTAATCAGAGTTAACAGGGTACTTATTATTAATAAAGCCATGATTATAATAGAAAAACATTTATTCAGTCCAACATTTGTAGGTACTAATTCCAAAAACTGTTTAAATTGATATCAGACAAAGTTTAGTCTCAGCTCTTTAGGGAAATACAAGAAAATTAGTCATTTATCTGAAGCATAAGAAATGCTAGAGTCTATTAACTATTCACCACAAACAACAGCATATCCTTCGTGGTTTTGCTTCTTAAGTGCTTAATAATTTTCCTGACATCTTTTCTTCTTACTTTTTTAAACTCTGATGGAAGATATTTCTCCTTGAATTGGAAATGCCTTCGAAGTGTAATAACAAAGACTTAAATGAGTATTCAAAGATTTAACTGTACAAGGAATGTATTTTTAACTGAAGGGCAAATTATGAACAACTGATAGAAATTCATCTTCTGGGTGCCTTCTGAGCAATTTCTCTCTCAAGCTTCAGGAGCATATACATGATTCAGAAAAGCTAAGTAGCTCAGATTTCAGTTTTAAGACTATTCTTTCTGTAAAGATCTAACAGCTTCCAAGAGTGCTAAAAGAAAATAATGTGTACAAATATACACAAGAGTATTGCTGTGGCTTGCAATGGAAAAACAATGAGCCAGAAAGCAAAGCAACCCAGTAGTTGCACAATTTATTAGACTGTGATTACATCATGGAAAAGTGCTTCTTATGAGTTATGACATACAAAAGAAAATTATTTTTTAGTAAAACTCTTTTCATCTTTCACTTACAAATAGAGATAGTAGAAATGCGGACTCTACACAGTAGGGTTTTTTTCCAGATAATTGTCAGTTTTTGTAAAGTTGAACCTTGCATCAGCTACAGTGTTAGAATAAAAATTTGAATAAAAAAAACTCAGTATACACTCATATAAAAATTAGGACACTACAGGAATTTTTTTATATTTATTTAAGCTTTGTACTTGAATCTTATGTATCATTTACTCTGTAGGTATTCAAAGGACAGTCAAACGGTAGTATCAGTAAGGTATTAATATGTATTGTTTCTTCTTCTATACTTTTTTATATATATACACATACGTATATATGTANCTACATCAGTTTCTGGTCACTCTTCTCTGAATCATATTTATCCATCTTTATGTCTTTGTAAGGTATAAAATAATGACAACAGAAAGAATTAACTGGATTTATGTGACAAGCTCACTCTGATGTCTTCCTGGCTGGCATCTGATAAAAATTAAGGGGCCTACATAGAAAGAACCCTGCAGTTTTGTATGTAGTGGTATATTCTAGTTGCTTAACCAATCACTAAGGCCATGCAGATCCTTTTCTGAGTAGCTAGGAACTAACACAGGCAACATATAGGCAGGCAGGATCATACTCAAAATGCTGTGGTTGGCTCCCCAGTGAAGCTTGAACTAACAAATACCACCCTAATGGTTGAAGCTGTAGCATTTTCTTATAAACATTTCACATCATCTCACAAGATCCAACTAGCTTTTTATTCCACGTCCTGTGTATACAAATCACAAGTGTCTCCAACTTCTGAATTTGTAAAAAATTATTAAAATAAATTAGCAACCACTTCAAGGGCATTCTTCTGAAGGCACACAGGAGAGCTAGCAGTAGCTAGAGAAATCATACACCCTAAGTTACACATGTGTTTTGACAGTAACTAGAGACAAACCCTTTCCTCCTTATTTACACTACATTTGATAATTAACTCACTGCAAAGAGCTAAGCTACTGCACCCTTGATTTCTGTAAGAAGAGCTTAATTAGGAAATCCAACCCCCCCCAACTCGTGATTCTGGTACAGTAAGCAACAAGTTCTGTAAAACTATAACCAATAACTAAGGAAACTCTTTGTAAAGGATGCACTGTTGAGTTATAAAATCAAGACTTCAACAACTAAGTTTTTTTTTAAAAAAGCCAATAAGCAATATAACTAATATCAAGAAATCTGAGTATAGCGCTACTCATATTACGGAACAAGTGCATAGCACAGTGCTTTTCAAATATCTGTAATTCCAAGGAATTTCAAAAACAAACAAACAAAACANGTACATACATAAAACATTTAATCTTATGACAGAGCATTATTTTTATACCTTACTTAATTTAGGATTCTGTGCACAAAATGGCATTATAGAAGTATTCACTCCAGTCAACTACTCTATATGCTTAAAATTTAAATTCAAAAATATGTACCAGAATAAATGTTTATTAGACTATCATAAGGGGTTTTTTTTTTGGTGGTGGTGTGCTTCGGGTGGGGTGGTTTTTTTGTTGTGGTTTTTTTGTTGGTTTTTTTTTTGTTTTGTTTTTTTTTTTATTATTATTATTATTTTTTGGTGGTTTCTTTTTGTGGGTTTGTGTGGGGGGGGTTGTGGTGTGGTTTTTTTTTTGTGNTATTTACACTACATTTGATAATTAACTCACTGCAAAGAGCTAAGCTACTGCACCCTTGATTTCTGTAAGAAGAGCTTAATTAGGAAATCCAACCCCCCCCAACTCGTGATTCTGGTACAGTAAGCAACAAGTTCTGTAAAACTATAACCAATAACTAAGGAAACTCTTTGTAAAGGATGCACTGTTGAGTTATAAAATCAAGACTTCAACAACTAAGTTTTTTTTTAAAAAAGCCAATAAGCAATATAACTAATATCAAGAAATCTGAGTATAGCGCTACTCATATTACGGAACAAGTGCATAGCACAGTGCTTTTCAAATATCTGTAATTCCAAGGAATTTCAAAAACAAACAAACAAAACAAACAAACCCCAAACCAGTTTTGGTGTGGGGATATATAAGCATGTACATATGTGTACATATATGTATAAACATATGCATATATTTAATTTGAAAGAAAAATGGAAGAGAAGTGGAGAGAGATGTCCCTATTGCCAATGCAAATTCTTTGAACATTTTTTCCGGTACAAATATTTTAACCCAAAAGCAACAAAACAAATTTGTGAAAACTGAAAAGGAAGAAGAGACATTTGTTTCTGTATCTGGTTCTGAATGTTGATTTACATTTAATTTTCTTAGTGGAGTATGGAACAATAAGGTTTTATTTAGAGGCCTATATGTTCTAAGCAACATTAAAATAATAAAACTCAATTTGGTGAACTTAATCTAATTAATGATGTAAAGAAAAGCCACAGAAATGCACAAGTGTTACTTCCATTTTTTGCTGTTCTGTTCTTTTACTTTATACTATTTCAATATGCAAATGATCCACTTGAATGCTGCACTCCTCCATTGCAACAGGATCTCTAAATTCTATTAGGGAGGAATAACACAATTTCTGATTTTGTCAGTGATCAGTGAAAATGTTTGGGGTAGATTTTGACAGGTTTATTTTTCCCCGAGTTGTTTTAAGAATCCATTCAGATCACAGGATTTCTAAACATTTCTTCTAATTAAATTACACTAATCTCCCTTAAAAAGGTAGGTATACAATAAAACAGAACATCCAGTGGAGAATACAACATTTGCATGCAAGTAAGGGAAAGCTTAAGGGGAAAAATAAAAAAAAATAAAAAAAGGAGAAAACATCAAAACAGTAAGAACAACATGTCAAAACACTACATACAAATCCCACTATAAAGACTCTTCTATATGCAACAGAATTGCTTACACAGGTATGGGACAAGCAACAAGTGAGATTAAGTATAGTCTCCAAAGATTCTCCAACTGACTTTTAGAGACATACCTAGGAAAAAACACTGTCCCAGGAGCTACTTCCCTCATAAAACTCACTACACTGTGTCTTAGGACTGACAGTACTGAATGAACAAGACAATTCAGATCTTAGACCTCCCGCTTTATAATCCATCCTAGTTTGGTATTTCATGCAACCTTCTTCCACTCACACCACAAACCAAGCACCGAGTGGAACATAAACTGCTTCCCTGAGAAATATCTTATCAAAAGCAATTCAGTGTCATCCAAGGGTAGCATCACATGAAATTTACATTTAAAGACAACCAGGAGGATCAAAAAATAATGTAGGGACTAAAAAGATCTACTTACATCTGGATATTCTTTTACAGGCACATATAGTTTCTCTTGTAACTGTACAATAGGTCCCACAGCATCTGGTAATTCTGCACTTCTCTTCTCCGTACTACCATTTAACGTGTCGTTATACATGTCTTTCCGTACTCTGCTAATTTCTGTGGGGGGGNAAAACATATGTTAGGTATTAAATACAGCAACAGATCATAATCTAGCATGTCAGTCTTTTGTTTCTATTCCCTCCCAAACCTTAATGCCATTTTCTTCCTCGTGGTAACTTGAAAGAAAAATCTATTCTGGTTTTGTTTGGTTATTTGTCTTTTTTTTTTGATTGGTTGTTTTTTTTTTTTTTTTAATTGCAGCACTCATATGTTGGGTTTTTTTAATTTTTATGAATTTTTCATCTACTCATTCTGTTTATGGAATTCAGTTATTGAAGTAAAAATTATGTGCAGCTCCTTAGAACATTAAGTAAGAACATTTTTAATATATTATTTATAATAAAGCATCTAGAATGCAAAAAAAAAAAGTTTACCTAACAAAACACAACAATGCATCTATACATTTCTGTTTGCTAGCTATGAGATCAACTATAGTATTTTGAAATGAAAAGTTGCATCTTTCAGCAATGAGAAATCTGACAACCCAAACATGCAGTTAACTGAGCACCCAGTGTGACAACCAACTAGTAAATGTTCTACTGAGTACCCCCAGCAAGATAATGAAAAAATAAAGACAAGTATAGAATCAGAGACTCTGTCAACCTCTATCTACAGCCAAAAGTCCTACTACTGCATTGCGAAGGAAAAATTACGCAACAGCACCAAGTACTACTTCCACCAATTACTCCAGTATCACCCACATCTTGAGATATTTATTTGCAAGATATAGTAGAGTAGCTATACACAATGTAGTTAAAAACGGGTATTGTGATTTACAACCAGGTTAGTTTCATTAAATGGTAACAATCTCAGAATGGACATAAAGCTCTCATTTAACAAAAAAAAAAAACATATTTAACAAGAAGTTATATTTATTTTCTAGATTTAGATGGCTGCTATAAGAATAAAGCACTCCTCATTTCATAACTTACAGAATCACAACTAGTATAAAATTTTCTCAATGACTTTATTCCAAAATCACTCAATATTTAATTTATTAACCAAGTTCCAAACTGAAGATTGCCATCTAAACAGGCATGTTCCCAAAGCACTAAGACTTATGAGAATGTGGGCTGTAAAGCAAAACCAAGTATCAATAATTCCAGTTTTTTATTTAGAATTGTTACAACTGCTTTCAAAATTCTCAGAATTAAAACAAAACTGAAAACAGGAATTTTATGTTTTCACCTGACCACAGGAAGCCACAAAACCAAGAAGTCACTTAAAACTCTATCAGCAGAAAAGATATGAATATAACCTCTATTTCATAATAAACTTTTCTGGCAACTGATTTATAGCTGAGATTTCACTGCTTGAAAAGCTAGGAGGGAGGTTGAGAGCATCAGAAACAAGAAATCTCTGAAACACTGCAGAACAATTTTCAGCCACATTAGTCTGAATTAATTCTAACAAACTTACTTTGCATATTCAAGAAAAAGTTTCTCCACTGGAAACCTGACATACTCAATCATGTATACTATATAATGATTTGGTGGTTAACACCTGTTTAGAAGGTAGAACACAAATTTGGTCATCATATAGTCATAGCTCAAGGGAAAAATCTACAGCTGCTCCTACACTGACAATTTTGGCAACAAGCACAAAATCCTCAGAACTACTAGCAGTATCTGTACCAGCTTCAGTACATAAAGAAATTCTTTAGCACATCTTTTTGAACAAACATTATTATCTTTCGGCAGACTTTCTTTCCTCATCATTCTCTTCAGATTTTCCATTAACTTACACTACACTGAAACAACCTAGGCAGACTGTTAAAGAATAAGTAGCATTTTTATTTATATTTAGCAGCTATGGACTAGCTGCACTGAAAATTTTAAATTACATCTTTCATGTGGAATATAATCACTAACAGTATATGTCCTAATTTTCATAGGAAAGGATGGACAGTTATTTCAATCCTTCCCTTGAAAATACTCTGCCACATTTGAGACATTATAAAGCCAAACACTCAGAATACACATAGCTGACTTGAGGACTGACACTGAATTCTGGCTTGTTGAAACCTAAGCTATCTATCACACCTCAAAAATTATATAGAATGTAGACACCTATCTGCACAGAATCTTCTATTCCACTATAGGACCAGACATCTGAGATTTAGTTATCTTTGCATATGTATTTTCTTTGCAAATATCAGGATAGGGATAGTCAGCTACATCATCTCAACATTACCATTGACTCCTCAAGTGCTACTCCTTCTTCTGCCTCCTGACATTTTATCTTCTCTCTCTACCTTACATATTTTCCCTAAGACTTTAGAGGAAACATTCAGAAGCAACAGGTGAAATCACCATGTATTCCCAGTTAAACTGCTGATTGGGTCTCCAAAATCCCATTCTGTATATGTACTAGGAGCTCTTTTCAATAGTGCTTGGCAGAACTGAAGGACTACTGCTTAAATTACAAAGTAATTATATTAAATCTCCAGTTCACTTCTTACTCTCTCGCTTCTAACTACCAATAGAACACAACCTAACTTCCTTCTCGTTAGCCCAGATGATCACAACCATCCTCTGAAATTAAGCTATTTATCTGCTTAATATGCATCCTGGATTTTTCCAGATTCTCAATAATTTTACACATCTTCAAGATTTTTTTTCCCCTTTATGACTTACAGCAGTTCTCATATACCTGCCTCTTGTTTAACTACATTTCTGTCCCAATAACAATCCATACAAATTTACTGTTGACCACATAATTTCCTTTTACTGCCTCCACTAAATCAAATTCAAGCTTCGAGACTCTTGAGTATCTTGCAACTTACCACTCACTTAAAGAAGTTACCAATAACTATAGAACTATCTGCTTTTATATTTCCAACACTTCCCTCAAAAATGCAGGAAGATTCGAGAAAGCCTCACGCAGTATTTTAGAAATGGTAAAAGCTCTGCTCTCCTTTCACCTCTAGAGAATATACATTTTATTCTGTTCTGAAATACTTAAAAATTTGAGGACAGGAGTAGTAAAAAAGTAGGAAGATTATATCTTCAAAGGACACCTTTTTATTTCTTACCATTGAATCCACATATTATTAAAAGCAAGAGGAACTCAAGTAAACAGATTTTTATTTAGATTTCACATAATTTCTTACACACCATCAAGCAGATGTCTCTCATCTTCCCTTCCCAAGAGCTTTTTTGGCATGCCTCTCATGAAATCACACTACTCAAGTTCATTTGCAAGCCTTTAGCATCTCCACATTTACAATTCTTTACAAGTTCTCCTACCATGATGTCTCACAGGAAGCCAACTGATTTAAAAATAAGGAAAGCTTTGCTTTCAAAGTGGACATCTAAGTACAGTTATAACTATGTCTATCTTAACACTGCAGCAGTAATTATGTTGTATAACACTCTAGGGATTTAAAACAGAGTTAGCAAGAAGAGATACTTAATTAGAATAGTAGAAATGGCCAAAAAAAAGCAGCATAGACCAGCTTCACCGCACCTCTAAAACTTGTAAGCTCTGCAAATGCAGTAACAGGCCTCCCTTTGAAAAGATCTGACTACACATCTCTACTGTAGTCAGAAGCAGAAACTCATACTAAGAATTCCAAAACCCGAATTATTCATTTTAACAATATTTTGGTCTTGGAAGTAATAAGATTATTAAGTCATTTATTAATAAGTTTATTAAGTCATTATAATTAATAAGTTTATCAGTAAATGACAAATATGTTTTTCTCACAGCAGGGCAGGGGAGTAATATATACAAAAAAACAAAGACAAATCCATTCCAATATAATTATCTTGTTCCACCTTAATATGGCATGACATATTCACCTATGGTGCCAATGACATGCATTCTGGTCCAGGAGAATACGTTTCTTCCTCTGTCCCTGAAAGCTATGCATCTAATGTTTGGTTTTTTTTTTCATCTATGCCTTTCTAAGATATGATCTTAAGCAGAGCACACTGTTTATAATACTATATTTGCTTACAAAGATTTTTTTTTACTTCTTCATGACACAATTAAGTATTCTTTGCTCTTGACCACCTGAAGGACTGTGTTCGGATGAATGGTTGTCATCACATTAAAAATCACCAAGAAGTTACTGCTTTCAGTAAATTATCATACCCTTAGCAGAAGTTAAGGCTGCACGTGTGTTTAAGACACATCAAATGAGTTTACCACTCAAACACATTTAAAGTAGGAAATCACTGCAAAGATTAAAATTCTTCCTCCTTTCCAATCACTCTGAATTGCAAATTGCCCTCACCTCCAGTCCCAACAGCTTCAGAATTTCTTATCCTGAAGTTTTCTTTTAAATTACAAATTATCTTTTGAAAGAAGAGCAGACTTGCATACTGCTTTTAAACCAGTGCATTCCTCATTGAAATTTAACTAAGAATAATTGAAACAAATCTGGCACAAACGATTCGCTCCAATTTAACTGTTTAAAAGGTGGTAGCTAAACTGATGCCACTCGATGTTCCTTTCCTTAGTCTAACACAACATTAAAACACCAATGCACACAGAATTTAATTCTTTAAATTGAGGAAAATATGGTGTTTGTCACAGAAAACCCTCTTATATGTCATTATCGATTTTTACAATTCACAGTAAATGGAGGTGAAACAAACCAATAGCCACAATCTGCAAAAGATTCAGAATGAATCAAAACACTAACCATCTTACACCACCAGTCAGCATTCTTCCTTAAGAAGAAAATATTTTAATGGTTCCCAATCATAAGTTAGTTTCCATCTGAAGGGACTAAAAAAATAAAAGTCAGAAACCAGCTGTTTAAAATTAAAAATTTAAGAGGTACTTCAAGAAAACCAGTTCTGTTCATGGAGTTTTAGTTATCACTGACAGCCATGTTTTGGTTTGGTTTTTGAGTTTGTTTGGGTTTTTTTGCCTTTTTTTGTTTGGGCTTGTGGTTTTTGTGTGTTGTGGGGTTTTTTTTGTGTTTTTGGGTTTTGTTTTTGGTGGGGTTTTGTGGTTTGTTTGTTTGTTTGGTATTGTGGGTTTTTGTTTTTTTGTTTGGTTGGTTGTTTTTTTTTTTTTTACACACAGTATAATTTTATATATTTTGACAGGAAACCTTAATGCTTACAATACATTATTTTCTTGTAGACTATGGCACTAAAAACAAGCATAAATAATACCTTCAATGTGTCCACAGTAATTTTTTATGAAGAGTGAAAAATTTTGATAACTATCTGTCAGAGACAACTTTATTAAAGGCTACTTAAATTCATGAGATCAGCATGCATTGAGCTGAGGGGTGAGTCAAGTAAAACAACCGCTTTACGTCCCTTCTCATTGTTACTACTAAGAAGTCTGATGTGTTGGCTGGGTTTGGTTTTTGTTTTGTTGGGTTTTTTTTTAATGTGAAACGTAATAAAATTCATGCCAAAAAAATATACTTTTTTAATAAAATATTTTTACTGCACACCACTGCTGCTGGATCATCAATTTCAGAATTTTAATAGGTACTTTTAAGCAACGAAAATACATTTTTTCCTATTCTTTTGCAATCAGATACCACTGAAAATATGATATACAAGTTATGTAGCAGTGTAACCCCAAAAAAATCCAAACAAACAGTGCTTGCATTTCAAATTTCAATTAATCTTTTAATGCCTTGGAAAAACTCTAGTTTCTTGTCCTTTGTTCCTCTGAGCCCAATCTAGCAGTACAGTTTCAATGATTGAACCGTCAGTCCATTGATAAGTGTGCAGCACTTTCAGCAATTTGTCAGCACTCTTGGTATCAAAATTCAGTCATTTCTTCTTGCAAGTAAAAGCCTGCAGAACCCCTTCATGTTGTGGGCAGTTTTAAGTTTTACATCAAACTGACTTCAAAACGAAATAGAGCACACTCATCTATTCTCTTTCTATAAATGTCAACTGAAAGCTTTTAAGTGCTTTATTATTGGGGAAACGCTGCAACTCATGTTTTCCAATCTAGCTTTTGTATGCTTACTTGGCAAAGAAATAGATGGTTTTATTAATCACAATTTTAACAGTCTTCACTGTTAACACCAGTGCTGTTTGCTACTATCGCTGATGCAGCAGAAATAGCAACAGTAGCAAAAACACAAGTAATTTTTAATATTGTGCCACATGGACCTGCACCCCACATGCACCATCAGTGTACAGACTAAAATGTTGGCAAGCACTTACTCTACCCACCCCCTGCTATTAAGCGGTGAAATGCCTGGGCATGAGGCAAACAAGATTCCTATCATCTTTCCTTGAGAAACCAATACTGAGTGAATAAAATAAAAGTTAAAAAAAAAAAAAGAAAACAAAAGCATCAAAGGTGATAAAACAGTCTACTTCTGACAAGCTTTTATACATCAGCAGTTTTGGTTTAAAGTATGACATTGAACTCTGACATAATTAACTGGCAAAATTTAAAACAGTCAAGCATTTGTTTCCACTTACTAAAACTTGCATTTTTGTTATTTACTACAACAGTACGCCAAAACAAGTGTGATCAAAAAATCCATCTACCTTGCATTAATTACATCTGTTACAATCTGCATTGACTTAAGAAAATAATACAGAGAGATTAAATACAGCCTCTTCATTTTCTTGGTAAAATCAAAAAGCTGTTTATTTCAGACTAAGTTCCCTCACATCCCAGTACTACACTCCATAAACCCCCAAAATTAACACAAAAATCATATGTTCCTATGAGGATAGCAGAATAAGCCTTCCAACAGTCTACTACTGACATACACTATCCACCCACATCCAAACAAGTATCTTTGTAAAACTGGAAGGTTCTTGACGTAATCAGCTGGTAGACAGAAAACTACTAAACTGAAATTTTTAAGAGTCAAGGAAAATTAAGTGTTTTAGAAGTAAACATCAAAAATCAGGAAAATTAATATAGAATATTCATCACTTAATTAAGTCTCTGTGTTAGATCAAGCTTATACAGTAATTCAGTTCAAGTAAACAAACATATACTGTTACAAAATTTCCTGGGGAAAAAAAAAGTGTTAGATTAACATTGTTAACCTCTTCAAGACATTTTCCACTATAAGCACAGCATGACTGTTGAAGTAGATTTGGTGGCTCACATTCCTATCAGGCTTAATTATTACACTTTCAAAAAAATCTTCTACTCTAGCTCCCTTTAGCAGCAAGTTGCCCCAAATACTTATTTACAACTAACACAGTTAGACACACATCAAGCTGCTAAATCTATTATAGCTGTTTTTTTCCAGATCCAGTAGTGTCAATCTAGTGTGAATCTAATGTTTGGCAGCTAACTGTATGCTATAGATTTGGATAAGAGTTAATTTTCTTCCTAGTAGCTGGTCCAGTGATGTGTTTTGGATTTAATATGGGAATAATGGTGATAACACATTAATGATTTGTGTTGTTCCTAAGTAAGGACTTTCCAGCTTCTTATGCCTTGCCAGTGTGAAGACTGGAGGGGCACAAGAAGATGGGAGGTGACAGACCCAGGACAGCTGACCCAAACTGGCTAGAGGAATATTCCATATCGTATGATGTCATGCCTAGTATATAAACTGCAGGGAACGCTGGCCAGGGACCACTGATCAAGAACAAACTAGGCATTGAACAGCAAGTGGTAAGCAACTGCACTGTACATCACTTGTTTTGCATTTACTTTATTATTATGATCATGTTCTTCCTTTTCTGTCGTATTAAATGGTGTCTACCTCAACCCACTAATTTTTTTTTTTTCTGATTCTCTCCCCATCCCAGTGGGTAGGAGGAGTGAGCAAGCAGCTGTGTGGTGTTTAGTTGCTGGCTGCGGTTAAACCACTACACCAGAATAATAAATGACTTAACATATCTTTGATGTGGGAGAATCAGCAGTAATACAATTCTGTATAAACCACTGATCATAATCAGAAAGATAAAAGGAGCCATCCATTTGTGCGATTTAAACAATACTGTTACTTGTTGATATTTAAAAATATCAATGTAACAGTATCAACTCAGAACTTCCATGGTTTAGTTCCTCAGGTGTGTAATTTTAAAAAACAAAAATCTTTTACTGCAGTTTACCATCTGCTTTTGAAATTACTCTGTGAACAATGCAAATTGACAGGTCTGCAACAGACATTCTCGATACAGACACTACTCCATGCTTCTTATGTTTAAATCCATCCATTCACAACAGTCAATTGCACTTCAATTTCTAGAGGCATCTTCAAGATAATAAATTAAATTGCATTTATGTTGAACAACTATGAAGTCAATTAAGGGGAAACTCCAGTTAAAGCCAGAAGGACATTATCTCAAAAAGTATACTGTGCACTTCAGAAAATAATGGCCTAATTCACATCAGAATCCCCTTGGTATCATCAAAAAAATGCCACNAGCAAGTTGCCCCAAATACTTATTTACAACTAACACAGTTAGACACACATCAAGCTGCTAAATCTATTATAGCTGTTTTTTTCCAGATCCAGTAGTGTCAATCTAGTGTGAATCTAATGTTTGGCAGCTAACTGTATGCTATAGATTTGGATAAGAGTTAATTTTCTTCCTAGTAGCTGGTCCAGTGATGTGTTTTGGATTTAATATGGGAATAATGGTGATAACACATTAATGATTTGTGTTGTTCCTAAGTAAGGACTTTCCAGCTTCTTATGCCTTGCCAGTGTGAAGACTGGAGGGGCACAAGAAGATGGGAGGTGACAGACCCAGGACAGCTGACCCAAACTGGCTAGAGGAATATTCCATATCGTATGATGTCATGCCTAGTATATAAACTGCAGGGAACGCTGGCCAGGGACCACTGATCAAGAACAAACTAGGCATTGAACAGCAAGTGGTAAGCAACTGCACTGTACATCACTTGTTTTGCATTTACTTTATTATTATGATCATGTTCTTCCTTTTCTGTCGTATTAAATGGTGTCTACCTCAACCCACTAATTTTTTTTTTTTCTGATTCTCTCCCCATCCCAGTGGGTAGGAGGAGTGAGCAAGCAGCTGTGTGGTGTTTAGTTGCTGGCTGCGGTTAAACCACTACACCAGAATAATAAATGACTTAACATATCTTTGATGTGGGAGAATCAGCAGTAATACAATTCTGTATAAACCACTGATCATAATCAGAAAGATAAAAGGAGCCATCCATTTGTGCGATTTAAACAATACTGTTACTTGTTGATATTTAAAAATATCAATGTAACAGTATCAACTCAGAACTTCCATGGTTTAGTTCCTCAGGTGTGTAATTTTAAAAAACAAAAATCTTTTACTGCAGTTTACCATCTGCTTTTGAAATTACTCTGTGAACAATGCAAATTGACAGGTCTGCAACAGACATTCTCGATACAGACACTACTCCATGCTTCTTATGTTTAAATCCATCCATTCACAACAGTCAATTGCACTTCAATTTCTAGAGGCATCTTCAAGATAATAAATTAAATTGCATTTATGTTGAACAACTATGAAGTCAATTAAGGGGAAACTCCAGTTAAAGCCAGAAGGACATTATCTCAAAAAGTATACTGTGCACTTCAGAAAATAATGGCCTAATTCACATCAGAATCCCCTTGGTATCATCAAAAAAATGCCACACCCTATGCTATCCTGCCAGTATGGGCAAGGAGTACCTAAAAGTAAAAGGCAAGATGCCATTTTCCAGCCTTTCAAGTAAAACAAACTAATTTAAACAAACTCCTAGTTGACAACCTCCAAAATAATCAGTTTTGAAGCTTAGTGGAGAATTGGAATTCCAGTGGCGTTATCTGCATTTCGTTTTTGTTTATTCTTGGAACTGAGAAGAAATAAAATACTGAAAACTATTAAAAAAGCCTAACTGAAAGAACTAAATAGCAGTACCATTAGATAATTTCTTGTTTTCTAAAGGTGCATCTTAAAACTTGCAATTTACAAAGAATAATGTAAAGCACATGCAGGTTTTTTTCATAATATTTTGGAAATCATTCACAAACATCCTCCACAGAGTTTGCAATTATAAGAAAACATTCCATTGGTTAATGCCCTCTTTGTCTTTTGTATGAAAGGAGTGAGGGTATTTTTTTTCCCCTGACCACCCAAAAATAATTAACTATTCACTACCACAGTAATGCCATGGTAGTCTTCTTATTTTACTTATTGTATTAAGGCCAAAGTAAGTTTCTGACATCTTCCACATAACAAAGTCAATCTAAGGAAGCACAAAACTTTGTGGCTAATATGAAGCATTTCAGAAATTGTTGGAAAGTGAAGATGTGTATCTTAAGTCCTCTGCCAATTTTTCACATAGTTTTGTATCAGTCTGTCAAAAAATAATCTTCTACAGTACACACTCAGTAATAACCTGATATCTTAGCTTTTTTTAATGTATCTGGACCATAGATACTTAGCGAGTTAAAAGGAAAAAAAAAAAAAAGCATTAGCTGATCAGTCATCAAGAATTAACTATCCATCTTTCATTTAAAAAATTATACTATCCTTCTATTGAGATGCTGATAAAGACACTTTACAATCATAAAAACCTGGATTTTGGCACTATTTTCATTCCCATCTAAAAAAGCCTGTGATCACTGGTTATCAAAACTGTGACAACAAAATATCTTTAACTATAAGCAAATGACAGAAGTTATAAAGTGAGCATCTCAAATTCTAACCTGCTAGCATATGAACACAGTTATTTCAGCATTTGTAAAACCAATGTTTCTTACCTATACAAAGTACAATTTCCTAAGAGGCTGACCTGACAGCTTTCATCACTTCAAGTGGAATCTAATCCATTTGAATAGGACTGACCAGTTCTTCATTCTCAATTTACTTTTTTTTTTTTTAATAAACTGATCATGTACAACAGTAATACAATCCCACTTTTAATGCAGTGCTCCCTATCACACAGTATTGTTTTACATGTTGACCTACCCTGGCTCTGTCAGCATTTTATTCACAGGACTATAAGTAACAATTTTTGTTTGACAATACCAACACTGACAGTGACAAGTTAGTCAGGTACCAAGTTAGACACATTAACTATTGCACTGCTCTGACATGAAATACATTATTAAGGTGCACTATGCAACTTCAAACTAATTTTTAAGTATCAAAGACTTCCCAGAGTTAGGCAGTATGCAAACAAAATCTCTACTTAAATTACCATCTCTACTTAACACTGTAGATTAAGAAATTTCATAACACCACTGACCCAGACTACAGCCCAAAATTATTACCCATCTGTGTCAGAAGATTATGCATGCCCAACACAACTTTCAGCTTATATTTATTAAGTTACAAAGCTTAATTAACACAGATATTATTTCTTAATATAGCAGTAGTCAAATATTCCTGCATGCGATAAACTGATAGATTTATCAATTACATTGTTAATGAATATTTCTTATTTGGCTTTAGTAAGCAGAGAAGACTTCAAAGGAGAAGGCCAGCAAAGCAAGTTATAAAATTGTTATAAACTATGAATTGGAAGTACAATGCAGGAAAAGGCTCTAAAATTTAGCTGAAGAATAAATATATTCCAGCCAGATATGTTAGTCCATTTGTATTACTACACCAAATTTCAGAAGTGTTGAAGAACTTAAAATACTGGCATCAGTCTATAAAGCATACAACAAGTTTACCAAAGTTAGATTGTGCTAGGCTAACAGTAACTATGACAGTTTGTAAGAAAATAAAGCATTGCTAAACTGATTTCCCATGTAACACACTACATGGAATTTAAACAGAGAAAGAGTGATTCCTAGAGAAGCTCTGCAAGGTATAAGCTAAACCAAAGTGACAATAGCTGTGCTAAAATTAGAACTAATTAAAAGTACAATGATCAAAGATGATGGAAAACCTCATAAAGGGTGAATTGAATAATCTCTAGAAATGAATTGGAGAAAGTGGGATCTCTTTCTGAATTGTTAATGCTGCAAAACTAGGAGTTTCCCACACACACTCACAGGATGGAAACACCTGTTTCAGTCACACACTTGACAGGAAAGACCAAGTAGTGACACCAGAGGAAGGGTAAATACCTAAATCAATGTAGCTCTGTATGGTATTTGCAATAAAGAATAGAAGAATTGCACAAACAACTCTGTTTAAATGTATAATTTTGGCCATCCTCATTCAGAAAAAAAACCCCTAAAGATAAAGAAGGATATTTGAATCATGTAAAAACAGCTAATCACTGTCAGCAAAACATAAAGAGGTTGGCTTTGTTGGGGGAGGTAGGGGAGGCAGCACAAAAGAGGTTCTCAGCAATATGCAGACCACTGCCATCACAGTAAGACTTAAAAAGGCAACGTGCTGTAAAATTAAACAGATTTATCTGGGCACAAGTTAAGTGTAACAGTAAACAAAAAAAAAATCTCAATTTTGGGACACATAATCTTGGGAAAACACACCGTAGCAAATTATTATTTTGGTGGGAGAAAAAAACATTACATCAAAACATGATCTGGTATTAAATAACATATATGGTACACAGCTTGGGATAGGAATTTCTTACCAAGACTGTCTTCAAGTTATAACAAATTAGACAGGTCACACACCAAGAAAATAACTCTGTATGCAGATGGTTTATCAAGCTGCTGTGTGACCCATGCTTATCATATGTATAATAAGGTTAAGTTTTAGATTTCAAGCACCAGTCCTAAAAAGAATCCATTAATAACACTACATAAGCTAAGAAGTACAGTTTTACCTTACTTTTAAGCTATAATACATGCACAATCAGTGACAGAAATGTATACATGAGATACAACAAGTAAAAAATTTTAGTAACATCATTAAATACTTTAACCAAGGTGTTGAAAGCATAAAAAAATGCTTGTATTTAGTTAGGCAGTACATACAGAAAATAGCACTACTTTTAATCTGCCACTGAGTTCCTCTATTAGAGCTGTTAAACAACTTCAATTTCAAGCTGAGGTGATTAAGATAACCAGGCAGCTTTGAAAAGCTGCTCATTTTTCATCAAGCTAGAAGAAAAAAAATCGGTATGCTTGAATTCACTGTAAACACATATACATGAATTATCTTCTAAAATATAAATATACTTATGTAAATATGGTTCTCCAGGGAACTGAAACCTGGTAACAATCTAACTAAATCTTACACAACTGAGGCCTGACTTCCAAGGTTAAAAAAAATAGGCTGTTTCTAACTGTCATTTTTACTGAACCTGAGTATTTTTGCAGACTTGAACATAAGTTAAGCTGAAAAGACATATTAGTATACTAATCTTGCTGTTATCCATCCTTTTGTACCATGCATTAGTTCAGCCATCTGACTCCGCACATTACCAGCGGGCAGGAAATCAGAAAGGCAACTAACTTTATCTAAACATGCACAGACAGCAAAACATTAATGAAGAGAATCAATTACCACTAAAGCATCAGCTTCTGAAGTGAGAAACAACACTGCTAGTTAGGTTTCTTTTATTGCAATGAAAGGTACTAGCTATTTGAGCTGGTTTATTTCTTGTTATTCCACAGGGTGAACAGAGTGTTCAATCTACCTTGCAGTTGGGTACATTAAAATATATTTAGCTCATACTCAAAGTTTCCTTTCATTCAAGAAAACTTAAAGGTCTTCAAAAAAAAAAAAAAANAAAAAAAAAAAAAAAAAAAAACCAACACACCAACAAAAGCCACTCCATTGTATTTTTATACTATGACAAAACCCCATTGACTATCAGAGGTACACGCAGATTCACAAACTTTTTTTTCGCCTTACAGGCTAAACAGATACTCACTTTCCAAAAACTACAGTGTTATCTTCTCTATTACGTGGATTCTTATTGCAATAAACAGAACCACACTCACTCCCTTTAACCATAACAGAGCTTTCACCAAGCATAATGAGACTGTAGATGTCCCGCCTACTCTGTAAACAGCAGTAAATGTTTGGTTAGCTACTACTCTTATTTCTATATGTAATCAGAAAAACTAAGCTGCGCCTTCCCATCATCCTTCTTTTTCCATTTTACACACAATACTCTATTTGCATGTAACATCAGGCCCTTTTATGCTGATGTGCCTTGACAGGTAATGTTGTACTTCCTGAAAATGTTACTACTAAGTTTCTTAGAGTTGTACAATGTAGCTATCCTGGGACCTATGATAATATTCTCATTTAACCTTGATTCCAAAACACCTAGCAGAAATGCAGTTATTAATTATTTTCTAGAATAATATTAGAATAAATTCAGCTATCTAATCCATAATTATTATTGCTAATCAGTAAGAATAATTATTACTATTACCAGATATTTAGAGACAATACATCAATAAGATAGAGTCTCAAAAATAAGTGCAATGCTTCTTTCCGTGTAAATACATATACACTGTCTTGGTCTATACCTTATGTCTAAGTTAACAACCTCTTGTTCAACACCAAGAGATATTTTCTAAAAAACCTGAAAGAATTACACTTTCTGGGAAGTAGACCTTTATGAAGAATCTCATGGAAAACCTCAAAGAAATCATAAGAGTGCTTCAAATTCTATTTTTTTTTTCCCCATAAGATACCAAAGAAAATTGATTCTAGAACCTATATCCCAAGCTTGCATATTTGCTAAAACACTCAGTTCGTATGTTTAACTTTTAAATTGAAAACTGAATATACTTTTAGCATGCTTTGGTGTACTTTACCGAAAAAGGAACCATGACTTTACAATGCACTTGAGGGCATGAGAGTTTGTCTAATAAGCTTTCTGACCCTTTATGAAATATATCTTCTCTACTTAGATGACGG
>VWZY01012584.1:0-21430 GCA_013399075.1 Chloroceryle aenea
TTCTGTGATTCTGTGATTGGACTCTGTCATCTAGAAGGTCCTTTCCAACCATGAATATTCTGTGATTCTGTAAAAAGGTGGAGATGAAAAATCCTTTGGTTGGTAGGGCCTAATACTGGCTTCAGTAAGCACAAGATCAAATCCCATGTCCAAAGTAAGTCTCTGTTACAGCATTCCTGTCAAAGCACAACTACTGCTCACTCTACAGCTTCAAAATCTCCAAGGATGATGGCTGCCTCGGTCCTTGCTCCACTGCTGCACTGCCCTCCTGGTGAAGAAGCTTTTGCTCATAGTCAATTTGAACTTTCACAAAGGCAGTTTTGAGCATTACCTACCATCATTCCTACTGCTGTACCAGAGAGCAGTTTGTCTCTGTCATCACTATGCCTTGTCACTGAGTGACTCTGAGATGCTCGCTGGTGACTCTGAAGCCATCTCTTCACCAGAGTAAACAAACTCAGCTCTCATGGGTCCAGAATCTTCTCAAGGCCTCTGACCACCTTGGGAGCTCTGCTCAAGAGCCTG
Organism: Chloroceryle aenea; assembly: GCA_013399075.1. Taxonomy (NCBI): domain Eukaryota; kingdom Metazoa; phylum Chordata; class Aves; order Coraciiformes; family Cerylidae; genus Chloroceryle; species Chloroceryle aenea. The sequence continues at coordinate 526 of VWZY01012584.1, forward strand.
TCTAGTTCATCCGCATCCTTCTTGAACTGGGAGCTCACGGCTGAGTGTCCAGTGCTAAACAAAGGGGAATACAGTTCCCTCTTGATCTGCTGGCCATGCTACCTCTACCAGAGCCCACTGAGCAGCATGCCTTCTTTATGCCTTCCTTCCCATATAAGTGCATTTTTGGCTAATATACTCAGCCTAGTGTCCATCACAGCCCTGAGTTCATTCTCCCAGGGTGGCTTTCCAGCCACTCAGGTCATCTAGTGGAGGGGATTATCCTACTCCATGTGCAGAGCTTCACACCCCTCTATTGAACTTTGCAAGGTTTCAATCAAGCCAGCCCTCAAAATCCTTCAAATTCCTTTCAAATCAAAGCTTTTCCATTTAGCACAGCAATCACTCTCTCTAATTTAGTGCTATCCCCATACTTCTTAACAGTTCACTCTGTCTCTTCATGCAGAGCTGAAAAAATGACAAGCATCAGGGGCAGTATGAATCCCTGGGCTACTTGTGACAGTCCCCGAAGTATTTCAATTCTTATTCACCAAATGGACTTCGAGCCATTGACTAACACCCTATGAACCTGGTGGTCCACATCATTTTTCACCCATCTGACAAACCATTTTTCCAGATGGAAACTGGTAGACTGTTTTCTCTTAGCCTCATTCTCTCTGCAGCTATTCTTCCAGGCAGAGCGGAAGAGGGGTCTCAGTAATATGATGCTATGCATTTTAAACAAAATTACTAGCTCTTATAATCCCAGAACTGAAGAATTTTAAAGATAAGAACATGGTGAAAATTGATTACTTTGTCACTACATTAAGTTGCATCCACTGAGGTCATCTTGGAAGCTTTGACTAAAGCTAGGGAACATCTTTTACATTTTACATAGAGGAGGGAGCTGGCAACACAGAGACTAAGAAGAGCCAATCCTCCTGGCTCCACAAGCTCCGCAGCAACTTTATATGGCTAGAAGCCATCAGGCACAAACCAACATACACAGCCTTGTCAAACCTCTGGAAGAAAGTCACAGGGAGGAGGTATCAGGACCCCATCAGAGACCCACCACTCAGTTACAGATCAGAACTGGCTTCCAGTTGGCTCCCAAAGGGAGCTGGAAGCATGTTCCTTCAGTTAAGCAATTTTCTGATTCTGTTGTTGAAATCTCTCTCCCTAATTTTTACCTATTAGCTCCACTCACGCAACTTCACTTTTACAATGGGATAATAAGTTTCTGGGGGAAAGGCCATGCATGTCAATCTCTGCTGCACTAAACAACAAAAAAATATCATAACAGTGCATGACTGTTCTTTCATGGCTTTAGAATTCTCGGGAAATGAGCTCTCTGTGAGCAGGTAAGGTGGAGGGTTTTGATGACAACTTATAATCAGATGACACACAAGGAAAGCAAAGGGAAAGAGAAAAAAATATCCTCATAATCTGTTCTCAAACAGATTGTCGAAATGTGCTCCTAATGAGGCCAAGTATTGGGCACAAATCTGGTTCCAGTGTGAACTGACAGCATATGAGTCCCTGCAAGCTGAAACACAAACAGTACAAGCAACCATCACTGTCCCTCTCCCACAGCCACCATCCAGGTGAAAACAAACAAATCAGAAGGATGAGTCGTTGTACCTTCTTCTGCTCACACAAACAAGCTTTCAAAAAGCAAATTCCAAAAGGCAGTTAGTTATAGAAGACACTGGATGCCAAAGCAAAAAGGTCAAATTCGGCATATTTGTCTTTCCTGTAGTGACAAGGGACACTGACCTCATGCTATGGCAGTAAGGTGGCCTTGAAAGACAACATATTACATTAGTACCCAGGTAAAATAAAAGAACTGGGGAAAAAAACAAAACAAAACAAAACAAACAAACAAACAAAAAAAAACCACAACACAACAACAAACAACTCATTTAAGGGTTTGGCTGATAACCTTTCAAATGAAAAAGAGAAATTTCCCAGGGGCAACACAGCTTCCCACAGGACTTACAGACTTCAGTTGAACCAGGAGACTGAGGAAGGAGGAACCCTCATACTTCTTCAGTTAGTGGCTAAGCCTTCCATGAGCTCATGTGAACCAGGAGTACCAAAGGCAGCAACTGTGGAGGGGCACAGGACCATCATGGGGTGCCTCAAGACATCTCTATGCTAAATTCTGTGGTTCCCCAAGCACTCCCCATCCTCTGCTGGGCACTCACAAGACCCAAAGCCTCCACCTCATTATTAAATAATACCTGAACCAGCAAATGGCACTACATTAGCTTGTGGCCTGCAGGCTGCAGCTTAGTCGAGGCTGTCTTTATTGATCAGCCTTGCAATACATACATCTGTGCACAGTAGTAGGCACTAACTTCTATGAAATATCAAAACTAAGAAAACATTCTCTACATGATTTATCCTCAGATAAATAACCTGAGTACAACTGAAATGCATTCAGGGTTTGATCCCACACTACCTTCTCTGCTTTGTTACTATGTTCTGTTTTTCTGTAAGCACTCATTCATTTCATTTTCATTCATGCCCATCTGTGAGCAGAAAGAGATGGAGAACAGTTCATGAGAAGACATGAATACTAAAATCAGACTCAATTCCTTTGGTGTGGCTTCAGAAGTGAAAAATTCCCTCCCTTTGGGAAATTTTCATGGTGATTATTGCTATAATAAACTATTAAGTGATGGAGTGCTTACTTGTACCTAAGGAGACAGAACCCATCTGTCAGATTGCCTGCTAAAATGGTAGACTTTTTTCACATATTAATGCATCTTGTTGGGTACTAAGGTTCCAACATCCCCGAGGTGCAATAACCACATTATTTATGGCAGCAGAGACCTGCTAGCAGGGTAGACTTCATTGACATTAGAGATCAGCTGTGCAAAGAAAAGTTCTCCTAACTTAAATTGAAATTAGTGTTAAAAAAAAATGCCAAAATTGACAGACTATATAGTTCTTACAATCCTACCTGGTCATCCACTATTTCACCATGTGATAAGAATAAAATAAGAAAAATATCATAGGTTTCCTAAACCTTTGTTAGAAAAGCCTTCTTTCAAGAATTATTTTGTAATTCCCTTAAGCCCTTCTGCAGTGCTGTAATAGAGATACTATTATCTTTTAATCTTTCCGGGGATTGAAACCCTCCAGAAAAAAAATCATAGACTGTAACACTCAAATCAGACTTCCTTTTTCCTCACACTATTGACTTGTGTTTGGACATCACTCTGCTGTTCACTGAAGAGGAGGGCACCATGAGGACAACATAAAACTGATGCTTCCATTGGTGTGCTCAGCACAAAATGAAGAGCAGAGAGTTTACCCTCTTAATAGTTGATAATGGTATAAAAAATTACTGTTTTCTTTCTCAATTAAATAATTTGGAATCAATCCACTGCCAAGTCCGATAATGCAGCAGGAAACAGCCTTCCCCAGCTGCTGCCCCTGTGCCACAGCACTGCCTGAGATATGGCCCAGTAATTCCTGGTTGTTTCTCACAGGAAAGTATCAGTCAGGACAAATGTCTCTAGGACCGTACAAGAAATTACGCAAGACCAAAATAAAAACTGTTTGCATGTTACATGTCACCACCAAACTAGATCTCCAAAATTAGTCCAATAGCAATCATTGCTTCTTTTTGTTTTTTTCAGTATTGAAGACATTGGCTAACGCTGCACAGAAAGCATGATTAGATCCACCAGAAAGAGAAGCAGCATGATTTCCCTTCAAGTGACGCATTACATTCAGGATACCGCATCCAGTTGCTGCTGCCTCTGGGCTCTTTGCAGCCAGCTTTCAACCTGTATTTACCATATTGCAGTCCAAGACCTCCCACCAGCTGCCTTCCCAGAGCCTTTGGTTATCTTACACAAGAGGCACTTGAGACCACCACCTGTGTTGAGATAAAGGTTATACTGATTTCAGACTCACACTGCTGCCTGGAAACGCTGTAATCAATGCAGTGGATTGTGTCTGTTCCAGGGAGTACAGAGGATGCTCCAGGGTTGCTTGTTCAACCTTTTCCTCTAAGCAGTGTTGGCCAAATTCTTTATACAAATGCCTGTATTTGCCTCTCATGGACACCTCGTTCTTGCCTCTGATGGACGCCTGGCTCTTGCTAGCCCCAAGTGAGCTCACCTGTTCCTGGTGAAGGGGAGGTAGAAGGACCATTTGTGTGTTCGGGATAGCTGAATTTCTGACATGTCTCATTTTAGCTTGTGAGCGTGAGAAAAACACTTGCCTGAGTCTCACCTAAATTTTCTCTCAGACCATTTGTAAAGCTAATTATCCTGAGAGGTCAGTATTGAAACAAGACTTTTTAAATGCTACACTTTTTTTTTTAAAAGGTGGGGTTTTGCACTGCATTCACCAATAATATGTTCCTCTCCTGGGTATTTTACAGGGAGGACTAATCACACCATATTACTTGAAGCTTTTTCTGGCTTTATGCTGCTGGGTGCTGCATCTTTCAAAAGCAAGCAGCTAGATCTGTGACAACACTTTGCAGAATCACTCACTGCGTGGGCTGTTCACTGTTATCTGGTTGCCACAGCAAAACCATGTAAAGGTCTTCCCAGGGGAGCTCTGAAAATCATACTGTGTGCAGCATGATTTGGGGCTGTTATTCAAAGTTTCTCAGATTTTTATAAGGGAACAAAACCATGTTGTGAAACACAGAGCCTTTCTTACTGCATCCCAACAAGCCTTTGTTTTGGAGCTATTCCCAAAACTATCTCATCAGGTCTAGTAAGCAAAAGAAATAATTGTTAAACAAAACAACCCGGAGTTGCATAGCACCAATCTCCTTTCTACAAGCTGGATTTTCCAAGCACCTCATGAAACTGCAGGTGGATGTGATGGGGTCTTGAGGAACCACTAATCTGGATGACATTAACACCGGCCATTCTGAGAGCCCCTCTCTGCTGTGGGTTCTATAAGGTGCCAGCACACCCAAGAATTCTCCATTCATGCCATTATTAGTCTTTCTCTTACAATTGTCTGAAAAAAACTTGAAGAGGTAAAATACGATTTCCTGGCATAGAAAAATTAGTGAAAATTCATCTGGGAGGTAAAAATAAGTAACAATTTATCTGAGAGACTCAGCAAAGGGAAGACAATGAAGTGTCTGAACTTAAAAAAAAATAAATGTGTGGAAACACCTATTCCAACAGGAGTTTTTGGAGAGTATCAGACAGATCATTAGGACAAAATTATGAGGAAGAATGCTTATAACACTGAGATAAATAAAATAAAAGCTTATACCACTGAACTTATACCACTGAGCTAAAGCCAAGAAACCTGCAAAAACCTGCAAGAAAAAAAAAAAAAACAACATGCAAACAAATATTTAGGGTTTTTTTTTATCAAATGAGGGAGCAATATACTAATGCTTTACTCAATTTCAAAGAAATTTGGTATTTCAGGCCAATTTGTATTCTCTACTGTTGCTCGGGAAAAAATCCTACCTCTAATTTATCATTTATCTGGACTAGCTAGGATTGAGTTACTCACCTAATGGGACAGAACTGGGTACCAAATCTGCACCTCATCTGACTTTAAAATGCACATCTACTTACACTTTAAGTTAAAAAACAAAATGAATGAACAAAAGTATCAACATGTCCTAGGATGCAGAAGTTCTCCAGGCAACTGAAATGTTGCTTTACAGATTTCCTAGCTACTCAAACAAGCTTTCCCATAACTTGGATTTTCCATCTGTCTGTTACCTGTAGGAACATAATATCACATCTTCTAAACACTTTGTATATTCTTAGCAAGTGGGACATTACCTACTTGTATTTGTTCTTCCCTTTCTGAATATGATAATGCAAATTTTGTGTTCATATTGCCTAGGTGCTTTTAAAGTCAGAGAAAAAGAAAACTTTTTCCATTCTTTGACCTATGTGGTGCGATTTGCTCACAGCTTTTCCTTTTCCACAAGGTTTAACATGGATTCCTCCCTTTTGAATTGATAAGACACAGCTTGCCATACTGTTATACTGCAAATACCAATGCATGCCAGCTAACAAGTGAATTTTAAACTGAAAAAGGAAGAAAATCAGAGAAATGTGCATTTCAGAATGTTGATGATACCTCTTTATAATCATTGTTCAGAACCTCAGATTTTACATTCCTATTTCCAGTGACCATAAACACACACACTGATTCTGTCTTTGCACAGCATATAGAAATACATACACTTCTTATTTCCATTAATACCTTATATCCTTTTGAAACTATTCTCTTGTGTCTGCTGTTCCTTTCCCCTTGTCATAAGCTTTCTACCAGGCATTTTCTCCCATATGTAAGGGACCTGTGCAACCTTGACTACTGCTGCCCTGAATCTCCCATTCCCTCTTCCATCCAGCCATCCAGCCTCTGTTCTTTCATAGAATCATAAGGGTTGGAAAGGACCTCTGTGATCAAGTCCAACCTTCATCCTAACACCTATCCATCCATTAGACCATAGCCTAATGCTTTCTTCAAGTCAAAATCTCTTTTCCCTCAAACAAAATCACACTGTACCTGGCTCTTCTTTCAACAAATCAGCTGCTCTAACTGCCCATACCAGCAGGAATAAAAGCAGCTACAGCATTTTACCATTTCTGTAAGCTCTGTTGTTTACAAGCATCTTAAGAAATCAAATAAAACATCTTAAAAAACATGTACTAAGCATTTAAGTTTGAAAAAATAAAAATAAAAAAGGAAATAGATAGAACAAGCCTTGGTATGAAGTGCGTACCATCTGAGTAACACAGGAGACTTGCATCATATAACCATAGAGCTAATGACGAAAAATGTAGATGTAGACTGAGACATCTAACCTGACAAGATGCAACTTTGAAGGGGTCCTGGGATCATTCAGGGTAGAGCTTCAACTGTTCAGTTCATCAAAATGATGATTTAATTTGATTAGTAACTACTTCCATAGGGAACAAAAGCAGATGATAGAAAGCTCTGCAGATGTTTAACACAGTTCTAATAGCTTAAAGTCTGCTAGACATGACAGGAAATAAAGACACAGATTTTTCACCAGAAAGGCAAGGAGGGAGCTATTGAAAAACTAAACCTAGAGTTTACAGCTTTTTTTCTTGGTAACATTTCCATCATGACTTTTCTATCCCAAAAGAAAGTTTCAAATGAGAATAAACTCGTGTGCTACACAGGACATTGGTCTAGATTAGCACTGTTGTCCCTTTCAACCTTATAACCTTTGCAACTCAAGGAAAAAAGTGAAAACGAAAAAATATCTCTCAACAGTCTCTCTGACTTTCTGAGAAACGTAACTGTCAACATTTCCAAACAAATAGAGCCAGTTGCACCTTTCTGCCCTGGAAAAGCTCATAAAGCTGCTATTTGTTTGTGCAATGACTAGCCCTAGTGACCTGAAGCACTAAGCTCTTATGTTTTGCTGCATGGAGGTCCAGTGGAGATATGAGATGCAAGAATGCCCTGCTCTTACCAATGCCAGAGAAAATATGATTGGAAAAACACTGAGCTCATATGCTCTCAAGGCTTAGCTTACATCATGTGCGCTGTGTATCAAGGTGACCAGAGTGGAAATCTGACAGGGAAAAGATGATGGAATGAACCTGGTGACATAACTAAAAATGTCTGCTCCTTTCTGTCACTTTTTCTTCTCCTCCAAACTTTCTACTTACAAAAACTTTTACAATCTTCCCCTTCCCATTTCAACATCTCCATTTTATCTGGGAACAACTATGGAGAAATATTTGTTGATACTTTCTATAGTTGGCTTTGTGGTGACACTTTACTACTGACCAAAGTGACAAGGCTGCAACTTAGACAACCTAGGAAATTACACACATAAATAAAAATTGGTTAATAAATTAAATAGGTTGGAAGGGACATCTGGAGATCATTTAGTCCAAACCCTTGCTCAAAGTAGGGCTAACTTCAAATTTGGAATCAAAGGCCTCTCCAGTCAAGTTCTGAATATCTCCCGAGAATGGAAAATCCACAAGCTCTTTAGCAGCCTGACTCTTCTAAAGTCAGCACATATTGCAGTCACTTTTCCTTCAGGCTGTGCACATTTCCAGCTGATATACTACTCCTTAAGAATCCCTGTGTTGGCTCAGCATCATGGTTGTGATCCTTGTTAAAATAGCTCCTCAGCTCTTGACCATTTGAAGCACACCACTGTCTGAGTTACTGGAAATCAGGAAGAAAAGCCAGACCCAGAATCAGTAGCTCTGCCTTCAGGCAGGAGGCAAACACATGTTATTGATCAGACCATAGGTTGTGGAAACTCACAGCACAGAAGAATGTTGTGGCATCTGACAATCTTAGCCTTTCTAAATCAATGCTCTAGATTTCTTCTATCAAGCATTTTCTAGAGAAATCTTATAAAAAAAATTTGTTACAAATTAAAAAACTTTACCACAGGCATCCCATTTGCACCTTGGCACAATATGTTCTTTTCACCCTGATGAAAAGCTGCTATGATAATAGTTACAGGAAAATGTACAGCACTTGGAAAGCTAAAAGAAGAAGATGTGGAAATCTGAGCAAAAAGCTGGAGCTCTGAAAGCAACAGCTATTTCCTGACTTCCTTGTTGGAACAGAGCTGGAATGAAGCAATTCTAGGCCAAGATTTTAGCACAAGCTTAGCATCAGATTCATGACACTGGCATTGGATCTCTGCTGGAATATGTCTACCTAGTAGACCGTATGAAACTAAATAACATTCTGGTCAGAATTTTAAATATAGACACTCGACACAGACCACTGCCTTCAGATCTATGCACGTAGGTAAACCAGCTTCTTTTTCTTAAGAACGGAGTACTCAAAACCATTAACTCCAAACACAGCTGCTGGGAGCCATTTAGCATTTTTTCATACTTATTTATTAGACTAAATAAAAATGTCAGAGCCTAATATTAATCTCCTGATTATGCAAACTCTTGGCTTGTGCCTCTTTCATTTCATTTCTATCCCAACAAAGAAATAAATCAATCTGATTATTTCTGATTATTTCAGAACTGGGAGACTATCAAATAACAGGGGAAAACAGTTTGAAAGGCAACCTGCACATGGGATCACATGTAGGAAACCCCTGTCATATCCAGAAGAGGTGAAGTCTCTGTGTTTTCAGGTGGGGGAAATACAGCAGCATATTTATTTTCAAAGTGCAGGCAGTGAGGAATGGGAGACTCCTTCCAAACTTCCACAAAACTCTGAAAAATGTTTTGTTTGTTTGCAGGAGTCAGCTGAAGTGTAACTGGTGCCAAAGGGAACCAGCTTTAAAAATCAATAACGGCTTGATGCCTTACTCATGTGCAACAGAGCTTGAGCAGCAAAATCAGACAGGGGAGTAATGCCAACTGGAAGCAGGAACCCATCCAAAACATTGCTGGAATTCATTTGCTGATCATTATGGCCCCAGCACCTCCACTAAACTGCCAAGTGTTCATTGTCTGAAATTGCTCAGACAGCACAAGTCTTTAGATGATGTTTGGTTTATAATATCGTCTTAGAAAAATCAGAAGCTCTGTACCAGATGCAGGAAGATATTTAACCTACTAGAGAAGGTAACATATAACACTCCATAAAGGAGAAAATAAAGAGAGAAAAGTTAGTTGTTCTCCTTATTTTATCTTTCCATCATTATATCCTTCCATGTATTTCTCCACCAATTTTAGCAAAACCAGCATTAAGGTACTTAATTTCATCTACTCATATTCACTGATGTGCTAAGGAACTAACTGCCTGTGTTTCCACCCTAAATCTCAGCAGCATGTCCTTTGCTTCTGCAACAACTCCTCAGGTAGAATCTGCATCTGCTCTGGAATCTCCCAGTTCATACCTGCCACTTTGCTACCCAGGTGCTGCCAGACAGGAAAGACCATGACTAAGCTCTTATTTGATCCACATAAATTCTGGATCACATCAGCTCATGGCTGATTCTAGTGATAGGAATTCTAGTGACAGACAGTCTAATTACAGTCTTTTTTTCTTTGGAAATCAGGTTAACAACTTGCATGGAAGATTTTATAAAAATAAAAATAACCTTAAATCTCAAAAAAGCTTGTGGGATAATCAGACAGTCTGTACCTAACTCCCAAATGGTGTGCGGAAGAAGATGCAAAGTTCTGACATAAAGGTGACTGCATACTGGACCAACAAAGATGGAGGTGATTTAGGTAATTTTCTGTAAGGTAGGCCTGGTGTGAGGAGGTTGGGGGATGCTATACCCAAAGGGCTGCTTATTCTTCATCCATAACAGTCATCCTCTCTGAAGAGAAATGGAGGGCCTACTGCTTTCAGGTGCCTACATGGTACAGGTTAGAGGTAGTCCTGCTTGGGCACTGATCCCCATAAAATAAACTGCTGGCAGTACTGTCCTAGTAGATGGCACATTCACCCCATAAATCCAGATATATCAGACTGGGAGTAATTTACCAATTACATCTCTTCCCATCCATCCCTCCCATGTTTACAACCATGCCCATCTCCAGCATGGTTTGGCAAATGAAAGGCCCAAAATAACTCAAAGCATCAAGCAGGGGCCAGAAGGTACAATTTTCTTCTCCTTGCAGAGCTACCTGAGCAGCAAGCAAAGCCATCTGGCCCCATTCCAGTTCCTGTTCTTGGACAGGTCTCCGGGCTCTCTTTTCCTACAACTTTCACATGCACACAGTAGCCAGGATTTGTCACCTAGCAGGCATGTAATAGTTGCCCATTCTCACAACACCTTCCTGTGAATGCTTTTTATTTGTCCTGCTAAAATCCAATAGATCTATAAAATATGGTCAAAACCAGAAAGTTCTTCAAAGGTTTTCCCTGAAATATGAAAAATAAATAAATAAATACAACAATGAGTTATGGTTATTAAAATAAGACCTAGTACTGCCTTGCAGACAGTCTCTGACTTTGTTATTTCAGGCACTCAGCCAATGGAGAGGCAAAGCAATGAGCAAAACTGCAGAGTGCAGTCTAATTTGAAAATTAATTATTATCATTATATTGCAAGACCTTGTTCCCTCACTGGGACCTGTAGGAGAAGTTTCAGTCTACAACTAACATTTGGCAGCAGGTTTAGAAGTTATGCAAAAAGTACCAATTGCAAAAGAGGCAGAGCAGTGGGAGGAAGATCTCTGGGCTTCAAATAGTGGCCACCTGAGGGCCACCCTGTCTCCAAGGAGCAGTCAGTATGAAAACTAAGAACTGTCATTTGAGCAGGACAGGAGCAGATGGTATTTATGGAGATTATAATAATCCATATCCTACCTCCAGACAAGCATGGCAAAATTCTTAACATCAGTGTAAACCTGGAGCTGCATCCTGTTAAATCTGCCTCTGCTTTTCTGTTTGTTAAGAGGAAGGTCTTCAAACCAGTTACCACTTCTGCAAGGGGTCATGTGTCTAGGCTGGGCAAGTAGTCATGTGCCACCATCTTACATCCTGAGCAACACTAGAGGACAATCCCCAGAGTGATACTCAAAGCCAGTGCCAAGCACTTAGGCAGCTCCTCTAGGGCTAGTGGGTACCTAGGCACATCAGAGGGCATTTTCAAAAGCCTGAAAACTTAGCACTGTAGCACTGCAGAGAGCTAACTGAAGTTAACTGATAGGAAGTACTAAGTATAGGGCAATGCCTGAATCCCCCCCTCCCATCCCTGTGAGAAGCAGTTAGAGATATAAGTCCTTTTTAAGACCTTAAGCACCATGGGCCTGATTTCCGAAGCTGTGTTATGGGCAGCAGAAGTCAGTTGTGGGGTACATTCAGAAGTCTGTTGTAGGCACTCTATGTGTTTAAAATTGCAACCCTAAGTAACAGACATTGAGGTGAGCCTCTCACTGAGCCTCCCCCTTCATCACATCACAGGATTTATTTAATTTGTATTTACTACCCTCAAAATAGGCCTTGTGCACAGAGAGGTCCTAACATTTTAAATGCTGACAGAAGCATTTAAAGCAACTCATCTGTATCAGCATCTTATAATAAGATAATGTTGGCCACAGACATCTGAAGTTACCAGAAGCCACAATAAAAGCACAACAAGAATCATTAGTTGTTAATAATGATAATCATAATAATTATTACTATTTTTAAAATTATATCTTTTAAATTGCAAAAGACACAGCAAAAATGCAGCAAAATTCACACTGAAAACTGATCAGGAAAGATCCATGTTTTAAATAAAAGCACTTCAGTAAACTCATCAGAGCTGCCACACTGAATCCAAGTGGAAGGAAGTGCCCGGTGAGTGGGTCGCGTTGGGAAAGCTTGAGATTTGTAGAAGTGTCCATGAGCTTTGACATATCCTTGACACATGTCTACACATCCTCAAAGCACCTGGGCAGAGACAAACATATGGCTCTGAAATCTCCCTGTGACCTCATTAAACGAGGGTCACTGACTGGGGCAGCTCTAGTAGCTCCTGTCTACCTAGGGAGGTTTTAACCCATGACTGCTCATGTCGTCCAAAATGTTGAAGACAAAGAATTCCTCTCAGGCATTTAATTGAAAGCAGTTGAAGGCAGAAGCTTTCAGATTTTTCTTGTTCTAAATGAAGGAGTATGAATGGGTGTATCCAAAAACTTTGCAATATAGCTGTTCAACCACAAATGGTGGGAGAGCAAATCTTGTTGCACCACTGCCTGAGCAAAAAGCCAATGGGACTCCTACATTTCACTTCTTATGGACATTTAATCTTTGCCTTTAAATGTCCCAAAGCCACCTGTTATCAATAATTAAAAGAGGACAGATCAGTATGTTGATGAGAAACTACAAATTGCAGCAGGTCCTGGGGAAAAAAAAAACAAAACAACTGAGTTTGGGGAAGTCAGCTCTCTTCCAAAGTGGAAGATGCAATGGCTCACTTTGGGAGGGCAAGAGCTGATAAGTAGCAGGTGGGGAGGGAGGTTAGCAACCCCCCCAAGTGCCCACCACTTCTGCTGAAAGCTGCTGGCACAGCTCATGGAGGCAGGGACAAATAACTGAGTCCAACTGAGGCACAAGCTGCAAGACACTGAGGCTTGTGTTAGCACATCAATAGTGAGGCAGAGAGAATACCAGCACAGAGAGCCAAACCACAGCCACCAAGGTGACACCTGACAGTCACCAGCAACCTGTTTTAATAAGGAAATCTGTAGAAAAGCTTGGGATTAACAAAAATCAAACAAAAAACAGGAGTCACATTAAATCACATGCTCTTGTTTCCCTCAGGTGGTAAAGGCAAGTTATCTTCTTCCCTTAAGTGTCAGAGTAGCCCACTGGCAAGCTCTCACCTCTAGCATCACCTGTTCATTTCTCCTTCTTCCCCACAGCAGCTATAATATTTGATTGTTGCAAATTAATATTAGTAATATATAAAAATCCACAGATAAGTCACTGCTGTTGTCCTCTTTATGGTTTTTTTCAGACCATTAATTCCAGTAGTTTCCCTAAAGCTGGGTTTTAAAGAGAAAATTTCCTCTCTGTAAGCACTTTCACATCTGAAGTTCGCATGGTGTCTAACGGTTTGACATTGTTTTCCCCTGAGCTTGCTGCCATCTGTAAACTGAATGACACTGGGATTCACGGCAATGAAATGCCTGTGGGAGAGTGAGGCTACTCCAGACCATGAGGAGAGTTGGTCCCTGTCTGGTAGGATAGAACAGCAGCTGGAGGGGAAGGTCCTACCCTAAAGCACAGTTCAACAGTGGGTCTGAGCACTGGGAAGGTGTGGTAAGGGTTTAGGTGGAGTCAAAAAGGGGTTAGAAATTCATTAAATAAAAGTCCATAAGACCTATTAGCAGCAACCTAATGTGTCACAGGCTGATGGAGGCTAGGAAAGTATTCTGTGACGAATTTGATATATACTTTTTATGTGTTACAATTTTTCCTAGACATTTGCCTTGGCTATTGTTTCAAATCAGATACTGCATTAAGTGATTGTTCAGTTTGACCCCTCAAAAGCTATCCTTCAGCTTTTACAGATTTCTGGAGAAGCAGAACAAACAAGATTGCATTAACACAACATTAAAACACTCAGCCATGCTATTTCTCTTGCTGAGAGAGCCTGAAGAACTCATGTACAAATCAGCTAGTTTGCTTGCAGATTACACAGCACTGTGCTAGGACAGGCCCAAGGAAAGAGGCAGAAATACAAGAACAGGATCTCACAGGTAGTAGCTGGAAGCAGCTGTACTCTGACTGGGGCATTTTAACTCTCCTGACATACAACAACAGTTACCAAAGCCATCTATTTAGAAAACCTTTTCTCCTTTGAACAGATACAAGGCTAACACTGACACACTACATTATGCTGTGTAAATTCACCTAAAAAATGTTTTCCCATTGTAACAGAATAGCTGCACAGGACCTGAGGACAAAGACCTGAGACTTGTTTCAAATAAAACAAAAAAGGGGACAAAGGAAGAAGAACACTAAAACTATCAGTGTAGTTAACTATATTCTGCAAAATGTTCTTCTATGCTTCTAGAAGGAAGAATATAATGCTGAAAGGAATGGAGAATACTGCTGCTACCATATCCTGGGCTGAGAGTGGTGTGTGCCCGAGCAAGAGAACATAAAGTTACGATCTTACAGAAAATTGCCCAAAGTACTGTGTATCTGAAATACCCTACAAGTGAATTCCTCTCTGAAGTTACAGTTTTACTATTAACCTGAGGCAGGCCAAAGTTTCACCCAATATTTTGAGTATGAATCTCTCCTTTATTGTACTCTTCTGAATATAACATTACCTTGGCTTCTGGGCCCCGCAAAATCCCATTATAATTAGTCTTATTTCCACGATAACTCTGGCTCAAAGGATGCTGTCATAATGACCATGAATATAATTGCCTCACCATGCTGAAAACTGTAGTAAATCATCAGCCACCATAGAAAAGATCAAAGTAGGCTAATTAAACTGGATCCTCAGCTGTCTGCTGCAGACATTTCAAATTGCTTTGGCTCCCAGCTGGAAATCAGTGTTTCACAAGAGCTAAAGCAACTCGGAACAAAACCCAAGAAAAATATATACTTGTACTTAAACAGCTGTTTAGTCTGTCAGACTGTAACAAAATGCTGAAAAGACAAATGGTAGATAATTAATAATATACTGAAAAGCATCAATAAGTATCATCAGACTACTGAAAAAAAGGCGAGAATGTACGTAAAATACTGCATGGTCTTTTGACATCAGTCATGTGGAAACAGCTCACCTTAATTTTCTTATTTAGAAAAGTAGAAAAAGCAGAACCACTTAGCAAACCTCTGTGGTTTATCCACAGATACTAGTAGTTTTCTAATGAAGGAATGATGCTGTTTGCTAAAGGCATTTATTAACTTTAGAACAAGTGAAATGATATTAAGGAGCTGATCCTTGATACTCTCCACCTGAGGGCAGGAGCCAGATTAACCTGAAGGAAACTATCCCTCCCCCCCCCCCCCCCCCAAGGCTTACTAATTCAACAAAGGTTTGCATCATGAGACATGAATTAAGGACAGGTAAATTCATATTTATAATTGATTCATGAAGAGACTTGGCTTTTAAAAGTGAGGTATCGGAGTCGCATCATAAATTTTATTCCATATCAATGCAAAATATCTGATGTTTCTGACAAATTAAGATCAGGCACCAAGATGCTTTTTGAGCTTTTCTGTGTTGAGCTGAATCCTGGATGGCAGTCACAAATCACAGTAGGTTGGCCCTGACTTGTTTCCTACAAAATATTTGCATTTCTGAGTGGTATCAGTGACTGATGCATATTAAGCTGCACGACTGACTCTCACCACAGTTCAGTATAAACCTTATAAGGTCTGCAGAGTTTTAAGAACTGTTGTTATTCTGTATTGAATCTTTCTTCTGAAATGAAGGCAGTTCCCCATTTCAGCATTTCAGGAAAAATCATTGTGGAGGTGTGAATAATCTTTTACACAGGCTTCTGCTCAGCCCCAGAAAGGGCTGTGCAAGACAAGCCCCTGTTATGAATGTTGATATCAAAATGAATCGAGGGGAAAAAAGGGAAAAATGCATACTTCTGAGCTAGTAATTAAACATTTAAATACTTTGGTGAAGAATTAAATACCTGGTTTAGAAAAGCAGTCTTGGTGCAGCTGAGGGTCTTCGTCCTATGAATCTCTTTTAATACCACATTTTCCTACGTACACAACAGCCTCTGTCACTCACAGCCACGCTCTTCCTGCCCGCCTCTGAGTTAGGGAGGCAATGCCCTACGGGAACAAAACGTTGCAGGAAGTGGTGAGGAAAGAGAGAGCTCAGCAGGGGAGCTCAGCGCACAAAGAAAGGGAAAACTACACGTTTCAGCTACAAAATCTGACAAGGCATCAGAGCATACATCTGAAAATCAATGTATTTCAGGGTTTGGCGATAAACCAAAATATTTTTTTCTTTCTTCCCTCAGGAAGTGGAATTTATAAAAAAAAAAAAAAAAAAAAGTTATATTCTAGAGAACACAACCTTAGAAAATTGTGGCAAAAATATCTGTATTCCAAAGATGCTGGTAAGGTTTTTTGTTTTTTTTTTTCCCCTGAGCTGCACCTAAATATATTTAGCTGCTACCACTTCAGTATAAACCTCATCTTCTTTTCAGGGTATAATGTGTTTAAAAATTCTAGAGAAAGGATTCTTCTGTTTAATTTTGTGAGACCTCAGCAAAAACAATTTTTAGCAAGTTGATATATTTTTATTTTACTTATTCCACCAAAAGATGGGGGGATGTGTTGGAAGTCATCAGGATTTGAAATATGCCGAGGACTTCAATTACTCTACACCTCCATTTCCATGCCATAGGCAGAATCGGAAAACGCAGGAAAAAGTTGCTGTTACCAGCTGATCTCAAGCCTCTTAAAAACACTTCCAGAGTATCACCTTCATCCCTCAGAGTCATGTGCTTGTACAGGCTCCTGTATGACAAGCACAATATCTACACACAAATTAGGGTGAAAAGGAAGAATCAAGCATATCACATGTAGATGGGTTTTGTAGGTGATCTCTGCTCCCCAACAGGGCAACCAATAACAGGAGAAGCAAAAGCTGGGAGGGGGAGAAAATATGTTACTATTGTAACCACAACTATTTCCCTCAGCAGTAAGAAAATTAATGTCTAAAGGCAATAGTTTGGGGTTTGTTTTTTGGGGGGTTTTGTTTGAGTGATTAAACCTACACAAACATCTCATTGTGGCTCAGCCCAAATATTATTTTATTGTTCTTAGGAGAAATTCAATTAGAAAAGTGATCTTTGGATCAAAATGAAAGCGCTGCTTGGTCCAAAATAGAGCATCGTTTCCCAGTAAGGTTGTTTCAGTTTCTATTAATTATTTTCTATACGTGTTTATTTAGAAATTGAAAACGACCAGTTCAAAAATTAAAATTTAAAAACATGGAAAATGGCAACAAGGTTCATTACTATGACCATTTCCTCTTGCCTCTGCCCATTTTGATAGAAACTCTTAGTCATATTCAATCCACTGTTGGCTTAAGTACCTGGAGCAGGGACTCTCTTTCGAAACTGTAGCTGCCCCAGAGACAGGTATCTGCACCTCAGTAAGTCTCAACCCAGCAAACAAGTGCGAAGTACCTTGGGTGAATCACACCCCAAAAGCACGTATTTCTCCTACTGAGAATAAAAAGGGTATTTAAGCAACTAGCTCAGGTGTCTTCCTCCAGCGTGTCACTGTTTCAGAGCAGGTGAGTAGTTAAATGCCATCTCTTTAACATGGCCTTCCTGCAGAATTTGCTCTTCAGCAGGAACAGGAGCTACCCAGCTGCACTGCAGCACCCTTGAGTGGTGGCTGGCATGTATGGTCTTTGTGGTCTGGGTTATTTCAGATTTATTTCCACTCCAACCAAATACACCTCTTTAGTTCAGCTCTAGTTATTCCAGTTTTGGCCATGAAACAAGACTGTCCCTTAAGTGGCTCTTTGCTCTTTACACAGCATTAGTAATAAGAGCTGTGCTTATTAACTATTTGGAAGAAATACTCAAGGCAATATTCAAGGCTGTTATGTAGGAAGCACTATTCCAGTCATCAGTTCAACAAGAAATAATTTCTTTGTAACTGATTAAAACAACATCTAAATGTTTCTCCAAGCAGAGTATCCTCAGAGAGTATCCTAGGAGTAAAAGCCAAAAAAAATAAGCAGCATCTATACTCTAGTATGGTCTGTCCATCCTTTCTTACATTTCTGTCCTCATTGCAGAGAGACCTGGACAGACTGGAGAGATGGGCTGACTCCAATGGGATGAGCTTCAACAAGGCCAAGTGCCGGGTCCTGCACTTTGGCCACAGCAACCCCATGCAGCGCTACAGACTGGGGACAGAGTGGTTGGAGAGCAGCCAGGCAGAAAGGGACCTGGGAGTCTGGATAGACAGGAAGCTGAACATGAGCCAGCAGTGTGNTGTCTCTGAATTTTCAGGGTGACATATACAGTGCAGTTCGACCTGAGGATGAGAAGGAAAGGAAGCAGTGGCCAGAACCAGGTGGAAACAGAGCAGTAATATCTGGAGCCATCAACAGTATTAGAGTACAAGAAATGTCCTTTTGGGTCCAGTGCTTTGCTTTCAGAAGTATTAATAGAGAATGCTGTTAGGAAAAGCCCTGGCCACGTTCTGCAGTCCACTGTCCTTGTACCCTACCAATGTCCAGGGTCACTGGATTAAGGACAATAGGAGATACATCCCTGTCCATTCTCTGTAACATCCATTTTGTCCACGAACTGATCTAAGCCTTTTTTTGTGCTCAGACACTATGTGCATTCCAATGGCAGCATGTTCCAGTGGTTCATTACCCGCCATTTAAACATTGCTTCCGTATATTTGTTCCAAGTGCTAGATCAGATTCATCAGACAGCAGAAATATTTCTCTCTCCACTGACTTGAAAGACCACTTATGAACATCATTCACATGATTAAGGAAGGTGAGTCAGTGTCTGTTTCTTAAAGAGATTTCTTAAGCTTGTGATTGCATACAATAACATTTTTGTTTTCCCTTGATTACTAGTTATAAGTAAAAAGCAATAATTCCTGCATGTGTATGTATAGACCTATGCAGGGACACAGGGTTACATAGATCTGAGCTGATACTACATTGAGCTGTCTCTGGCAGAGTGGTTCTGCTTTCTCAGCCTGGCTGCAAGCTCCTGCCTGTCCTCTGCCACAATCCTTCCCTAGCACTGCTCCAACCACAAGTTGAGTTCAGCCAGCTGGCTCATCAGCTGTCTGGGGCCCCAGAGTGAGCTGTCTGCGCTGGGGGCAGTGGGAGCTCACTGCCAGAGTTAGGAGAGTGGAGCAGAGCTGCACCTCCCAGCAGCAGCTTGCCATTGGAGTCAAATCATAACAACAGAACACCCACTCCCAGGAGGCTCCTAGGAGGCAATTGGTTACTCCTGCAGTAGAAGATGAAGCTCCCAAAGTATCCAGAGGAACATACTTGAATTTCTAGAGAACCTGTAGTGTTCACAAGCACATGAACTACAAGAGCAATTGGAGCTGGTATAGGACGGGAGATAAACAGGCTGCAGGAGAGTACTGCAGAGGGGAGGAAGATTGACATAAATGGGTTACAAGAGTGAAACAATTAGACCACCATTTTTACACACAAGTCTTGCTTCATCTAATTTGTTGGCTTCCTTTTATCCAAATAGGCTGCAGTGTGAGAGTGATTTGGATGAGGACCAGGAGGCTCCTTTGGACTGCCAGGAAATGAACCATCCAGATCCAGTGTTCACTGTTAGAAATATTTCTGCTCATTGTCAGATTTGCCTCCAAAGTATCCAGCTGCCAATTACAGTGAGTTTAATGAGCTACTCTCGCTGCCCAGAGCCTTGTGTTAGACTTTTCTATGAACTGCTGATACTTTACTCTGTTATGATATGTAACGGAAGGAAAAAAGCAGTATTAGATAGGAACAAAGTACCATCCTAACTGACTGAGTAACCTACAAGTCCTGATTCCAGGTGGCTTGTACTTGATGTGTGCCTTTGGGGAGCTGTTATGTCCTAAGCAAAGGCGTTTCCCTGAAGCAGTGGAGGCAAGGCTCAGTCACCTCTGCATCAAACCATTACAGATGGCATCAGGGGCTTGTAGAGTCACTGATTTTCCCTTCACCTGCTTGGAGGATGCATCAGCAGTCATAGCTGAAGAAATCCTTCATGAGGAAGCAAATTTGAGCACTTCCATCTTCTCCCCAGCTCCTCCTAATCCATGAGGGATGAGAATGCAAATGGCTAAAGGGCCCACAACATACATGGTAAGTAGATTCTTCAGAGCAGTGCTGGAGAGGCACTCACCTTCAGCCATTCCAGAGGGGACATTCTCTGGAGATGCTGACTCTGAGGTCCAGAACACCCACCCTGCCTTTGCCCTTAACATACAAAGTATTTAGGACCCACAGTTTAACTCTTAGATGGTGCTATTCTGGGTCACTGTGTCCTACTTAGGAACTTTCTGCATTGCAGTACACAGGTTCCCCAGGGAAAATTACACATATGACAACATCCTCTCAATTTCATTACCCCTTTGATTCAGTAAACCTTCCCCCTTCATTTTTTCTGTGATATGTTTCCTCAAAAGAAGGCCTCTGGGGACTGTTCAAGTCTTTCAGATCAATTCCTAGTCCAGATCTTGCCAATTTTCTGTGCTTAAACATGACTCATTTGTCCTACACATTTTTCCTCTTTGTGTTTCTACTAGACCTTACACAAGACACATGCTGCATATCCCTCCTGCAACATCAGGGCTGTTCACAAAAGTCAGGTGCAGCCGTGAGAAATTCTGTCCAGATTTTCTGCATATGATGCTCTAATCCAACACAATTATTCCCATCTCCCAGTCCACAAATGTCAATTAACTTTCTAGAACTTCTTTTCGAGGTTGCTAGCAGTAACCTCAGAGAACGCATGGGTGACTGTGGTAGTTTAACCTGCGCTGACTTCCAGGTGCCCATCCAGGG
>VWZY01012584.1:29456-78570 GCA_013399075.1 Chloroceryle aenea
TAGTGGTTTCTTTCCACATTGTCTGCATAACTCAGACACAAATGGGACTAAGCCCAACACAGCCCCATCCACTGGCAGATATATTGAGTTTGCCTCTTCCCAAGCATGACAGAGGTGCTGGAGCCTGAGCTAGAGATTGATTGTCAGTGGACAAGACTATAAATAAGGGTCTGTAATATCCCAAAGGAAGCAAAATTTTGCTTATTTCTCATAACACAATTGTTTCAGGGTGCCTGAGGAAACCAGCAAGCACCAGGTTTAAAACAAACCTGAAGAAAGCACTTTTTACCTGGTGCATAAGAACAATGTGGGATTCCTTCCAAAGAAAGAGCATTGTGGAGCCTAAGAGCATTAAATGGCCCCTCAGAAGAAACCTTTCAATCTTCCTGGAGATAAAAACCTTTAACATAAAACTTTTAGCTAAAGACTGCTGAAAACTATCCTCTCTTGGATGCATAAAGCCCCAGATTGCTGGCCATGAGAAGCAGGGAGGATAAACTTTGGAAAGAATCATGTAAAAGAGCAGTCAGGGACTTACTTTTCTCTAGTGCAGCAGCTGCTTCTGTCATCAAAGGGTGGTGGCAGATACATGGTCTACATTACTTTAAATCCTTTCACTTAATGTGAATTCCCAAAACTTTAAATTCAAGTTATGGGTGGTAAATAGAAGTGAAGTTTCAGTTGCTTAACTTCTATGTTTAACAGAATATATTCTATCTTGGTTGTGAAATCCCTAAAAAACAATTAATAGGCATTTTCAATATAACAATTTATTGTATCAACATCATTGCAAGATTTTAGAAACAAAATGTTCCTTTGGTTAGCTATTTTTGCTAAAAGAGTAATAGAAACTACTTTATTATGTTTATGAGATTAAACCTTCAAGGAAAGAAAAATAGCATCAGTGAGAACCAAAAGCCTGTGAAATTTTTCATCAGGAATCTTTTTCTTCCTGATTGTGTTTCTTGGTCCAATAAAGGGTATCACATTGGCTAACTTGCCGTAATTCCTGTCTTCATTTTCATACTTTGATTTGTTTAGTTGTCATGTGCTTCCCATTTTCTGAAATATGATTAATGAGTGAAAAGTATTGCTTTCATACTACAGCATACATCATTTGAACCACAAAAAAAACATGAAAATATCGTTGACCAAGATCTCAGACAGATTCTACAGCTAATCAGCCTCTTCCCTGCCCTGGAGGTGGGCCCAAACCAAAATCACAGCTTCAGACAATATGAGACCTTTGGAAACTTGCGATGCAAAGTTAAACATCAGCTTTTAAACTCACTTCTAATTATAACAAGCTGAACTTATAATGCAAATGTGACATCTATCCTGCATCTATGCTGTGTAGAGTCATTGGCAAGACTCTCACTGACTCCATCAGGAGCCAGAATCATCTTCAGAGTAGAATAAATAGAAATAACTAGACATTTGTGCTTATTTTTGTTTAAGTGGAAACCTGTTTTCTTTTTTTTTTTAAAAAAAAAAAAAGTGAATGCTTCAACCAGTCTTACACCTCACTGTACTGGGGGGGGGCAGAACTGTAAATCCTTTTTTATCTTTCTTGCAGAGTAAGAGACATTTTTAGTACATGTTCAGTCCTGTAGTTCTTAATCCACAAATAGTAGCAGCTTCCTTTTAGCTTTTTTTTTTTTCAGTTCTTTTCTTTTTATATTTCAATTTCTGTGTCAGGCTTGTTTTACTTCTTCCAAGCTCTTGAAGATCCTTTGGCATTCCCTATCACTATACATATGTAAAGGTGACTAATATGATCCATAACAAGTTGCATCAGTATAGTGTGCTTATGGCTATGTCATCTTCCTCACATTGATTTTGATAGTTTGCTGCAGTTATAAAGATGTAGGGAAAGCAGAAGTCTTCTATGTTCAGGTAGAGCCTCAGATACCCTTAGTTGTTAACTCCCTGTCCACATTTATTTCAGTCTATATCCCAATGACAATCACCCCACTGAATTCCCATTCTCTTTCCTGGCTTCTCAGTCTTTATGTTATCCCAAAAATAAACAGATTTTACTTGTTCTTCTAAGAAGCCCACAGTGTATATGAAAAATATGCATCATTTTCCAGTATGAAATTGTCCTGCACACAAGCCAAGAAATGTACATTTTTAAGCCTTAAAGGATTAAATCTGTTTTGGCACTACTGTAAATACTAAGGAATTCCATGTAATTTATAACCACAGTGCAGCTTAATAAGAACTGAGATTAATATCATGTTCTCTCCATTCAGACTGTGTGATCCTTTAAAAAGGAAGAAATGATTTGCAAAAATTCTGTAGAAAAGTTAAGATTCTTCGTAAAACAAGTAAGTGATAAGAAATACATTCCTGTCTGTAATGCATCTTTTGTATTCCTAACCACACATGTGCGTTTTTACATTTCCAAAGATGCAAGCTTTGTAAAATGACTAAACTCCTTTGCAGCAACAAATATACTGCATGGGAAGAAGAAGTCTAGATCCATGAACTCTGAGTTCATAGTTGGCTTCTGAAAACAGGATTGGAAGGTTTGTAGAATATCGATGGAGTTTTTTATACTTGCGATTTGAATGTCTTCTTGGTATTACATCAACTTTGCTAATAATTTTCACATTCTGGACGTTGAGGTCCGGGGGAATATATTTGACCTAAAATTCACATGTACGAATTCTGTAAGAAACTGCAGGACGAGGAGGTCATGACTTCAAATGCCACATGGAAATCAGGTAGAATAGTAATGATATCAGTATATCAGACCTTTACAATCTAGAGTAGGGAAATAACATCATCCCATGGCAATTAAAAACAAAACAAAACAAAACGAAACCTAAAAGGTTATAGATACAGCAATGAGAATAGAAAAAAAAATATTTTTATAATCACCAGTCAAAATTCAGTCATTCACACGTCTCAGCAAGAGTCTAACTTAGGGACTTAGTTCAGCCAGACTCAGATGTCAATGACTAACCAGAATTATAGCTATGGTCCTAAGTAATTTTAACTGGGGCAACTCACTCCTTAACATTATACACACAGTCAAGAAATTTGCTTTAAAAGAAAAATATTTAGAAATTAAAATCAGGTATACCACACAGAAGAGGAAACAAAAAGGGGGGTGGGGGAGAGAAAAAGAGCTAAAAAAGGCCAGGGGGAACAAAACCAAAAAACTACCTCAGGCATTACTTCAAATTAGAATGAAAAGGGAAAACACTGCAAAGTTAGGAAATTGTAACCTTTAAATTTGCTTTCTAGTGCTTACTTCTCATAAAATAGCTTTTGTTTTTAGATCATTCTAAGTTCAACATCAGCTCATGCAGGTTGGAATTGCTTTAAAAACTTTGCATGCTGCACTTCTGGCAGGTACAAAGATAGCTGATATAACTATAATCATTAATTAATATCCAAAGCCACTAACAGATAACAATAAAAGCTAATTCATCTTAAAATGTCAGGCTAGCTGATTTTTAATTATGTTTTTCAATCATGTCAATCAATATTTTTTCCAGGATGACCTGCCTTGCCCTTTTGAAATCAATGGACTTGCTCACCATAAGCAAAGGCTCCTGTGTCGCACTGTCATTGTGATATTTGGCCAGGTTTCATAAATAGCTCTTATATGACATTTCTATGTTGTTTGAGCATGAAATTCATACTACAAAATGGGTTGAAGTAATTCATTCAAGTGCTCCAAGAAGCATACCACTTGGCTGAGTTTTGTTGTGTAACCCCACCATAACATCACCAGCAAGGCACAAACTACTCAGGGAATAATATGCCTTTGCCAAGGTCCCTGAAAGGGGATGGAATGGTGTCTTACTTTCCTTAGTTGCCTTTCGGGGCATCTGAACTTGTGCTAGATAAGAACATAAAGGGCAATGAATCTGGGACACAACTATCAGCCCTCTGCCTTTTTCGCCTTGACATCTCAAAGCTGCACAAATATCTCTGGGTCTTAACTCTCCTTTTAGGCAATGTTTTTTTTTAAGTAAGTCTTTTGCACCCATTAGTCTAATGCCTGTAAGAAAAAAAATCTTCTGTATCATGTGAGGTATACCTCAATGGGGGCAATGGGAGGGGATATTAACTCCTCAACCCTGCTTTCTTTCTCCCTTTCTTATCCAGGTCCTGCTTGTTGCTCCCATTGGGCTCTCCTGGCCCTAAATGCCTTGCTGCACCCATCTGTGATTTTGTACAGAAGCTCTTGAGGCATGGAGGTTATCCAAAGGTTATCTGTGGGTGCAGGTTATTTGATGACTTCTTTTCAGTTGTAGTCCCTTTAGAAGAGGGTGGATTATCTGAGGGCTGGGTCATCTGCAGTGTGTGATCCACATCCCAGTGAAGTCAAGGAGCTTTGATTTCCTATCTGACAGCAGCAGCCCTCCAAAATACTTTTATCTGCCTCCCTGTTAGTTCAGTTGTTGGTCCATGACAATGCTGCAGCTTTGCTGCTTGTATAGAGACCATCTCCAGGTTGGAAAACAGGGGAGGGGGGAATTAAAGCCTTGAGTGCACAGGGAGATGAGTGTAGGAAGGAAAAGGTCCCTGCTCCACCTGCTTCCTCTCTTCTGTGGTATCCCCTTGGTGAAGCCCTGCACCCCCAGCACAGTGAACTGCAATTAAAAGGAGGCTTAAAAACCTATAGTATTTGCTGTCAACCAAGGTCTGCATGAGCAACCCAGTTTAGAGTTTGAGAAACACCATCCGCCCTCTTCCAGTGGCCTCATTTAGTCTCTGGCTGCTTTAAAAGTTAAAGAGGAGAAGATGGAGTCTCCTTCTTGGAGGGAAGCGCTGCAGATACCATAACTAAACAGCCTCTAAACTAATGTTGTTTCTTCTCTCTTGTGATGACTGCCTCAGACACCTGGTCGAGCTCTTTTCCTTTCAGCTTCAATTTCTAAAGAAAACAAGGCAATTCTCTTTGAATCCAGGGGGTAAGGATTGGTATGTTTGTCAGTTAATCAGTACCACTGGAGAGAGGCATTTCACAACCATAGTTTAGATGCATAAATAAACAGAGACAGGCAGAGAGAAAGAATAATCATGTTGGTTGGTTCTGCCTGTACCTAGTACCACCTTTGCTGACTTTCCACCAGGCCAGGGGCAGGGGTGCTTCACATAGGGTTGCTGTGGGATCCCACAGGGAGCTTTCTCACGCACATGGTCACAACACTTGTCAGCTGTCTGACAAACTGTTTGCAAAGGAGAGCTTTCTCTCCCTCCCTCTGTGTGCATGACCCAGGGACCTCCTGCTGTGTTGGAGCAACCCATCACTGGTCACCTCTATGCATTGTCTGAAGGCCTCTCACCATCTGGACCACCTAGGAGAAAATGTTTTCTTAAAAAGGGGAAGATTAAGGAACAGGGATTTACACCTCAGTCCCCAAGGTAATTACCAGATGGCAAATGGCTTGTTTTCACTTGATGAATCAGAGCAACTGAATCAGGCCTACCAAAGCAGCTTGGATTTCATTTCCAACCAACCTTTTTACTTTACAAGCTGAAGAGTTTGTTTCCCACCCTTTAGATAATGATTTTAAGGCAAAGCTAACATTAAAGCCAAAGTCTGGCATTAGGCGGGTGGATTTCAGTGTGCTTGAAATCAGTGGGACTTCAACCACACCATTTCCTATACCATCTTAACTCTTTGCTAACCACTGGTGAGTCTTGCCAAGAGCACCCAGCAAGAGTTTACTCACCTGAGTAAGCAAAGCAAAATGAGGCCAGCTCTCCCAGGGCTTTGGAAACAGACTATAAACCTGAGAACTGTCATCAGTCCTTCATTTTAAACTTTCTGCTATGGTAAGAAAGATGAAATTTAAGCAATTGCCTTGTGAGGAATTAAATCTTTGCACTTTTTTTTTTCATTTTCAAAAATGACAGTAGAAACTGGCAATATTTGGAGTTAGTCTTAACAATACAAAAAGAACAAACATATTCAATGGAAATGTATAGTCAATGCTTTGTTACGTTTCCTTTAAAATAGAAAGAGCAAGAGATTTAATCAAACCTAAAATCTATACTCTATTTAATGCCTTCTGGTAAATATAGGCTCCCATCCCTAAGTTAAAATAATATGACATTCAAATGTCATCTTCCAAAATGCTAAAGACAGTTAAACTACAAATTTAATGTCTAACTTGGCATTCATAATATTCCTAAATCTTGTGCTGACTTTCTATATATTAGCTGGAATAATCAGTAGAGTTTGTTTGTTTGTTTTGGGGTTTTTTTGGGTATTTTGTGTGTGTGCTTTTATTTATTTATTTATTTATCAATTCTATTCAAAGGGTTTTCAGAAATTAACAACAAATGCAAGCAATCAGCAAAGGGAATTCCAAGTAGGGCTAGGACCCTCTCTAGTTTCACTTTGCAGTCTTTCATTATGATCTCACTATAGCAATTGCCACAGCAGTTTACTCGGTTGTCTTATGGCCCTTTCTCAGTCACTAACCTGCCTTACAGCTATGGAAAAAATGGGATTATATTAGGGGTTTCTTCCTTTACTCTGCCTTACAGTGCTCATTTTCTCTCTTTGATTCATTTTGTTTCTATTACTAATTTAGATGTTTCTGCTTTAATTCCAAGATTCCCAATTCCCTACTTCTGTGTACTGGAAGATGTCGATCACCTTATGTTCTCCTCTGGAAGCTTATGGCCTGCTCAAAAAAAAATTCTTTATGACAAATGAAAATAGTGCCTTTTCTTCAAAGAACAGCTCTGCCTATGGAATGATTGTCAATCAACTGTAGTCTCTAACTCAAAAAAATTGATTGAGAAAGACCTTTTATATTCTGACCTTGAAACAAGCTTTTGTTTTATTTTTTATGCCTGGTCTACTATCCCACAGCTGTTTGTAGAAGAATAGAAGGCAAGGGACTTTTATGATGAAAATGCTGGTAGTCTGCCATGCCAGATAGCACCCAGCAAGATGTAAAGCTTGTAAAAGATTGCGGGTCAGATGGACCAGCAAAAGTACCTGATCTACCTAACCTTAAGCCATGCAAGACTACCAGGTTGGACATTGTGAAGAGTTTTTTCACTGAATGGGTTGTCAAGCACTGGAACAAGCTGCCCAGGGAAGTGGTTGAATCACCATCCCTGCCAGTGTTTAGACTCATCTAGATAAGGTGCTTAAGGACATGATTTAGCAGTGGACATGTAGAGGAGAGTTAATGGTTGGACTCAATGATCTTGAAGGTCTTTTCCAGCCTAGAAGATTCTATGATTCTACCAGGAAGAAACAGTGATTCACTGAAATTACTGCTCTGGGAGCAGTAATAAAGTGCATGGGTGCCCAGGTGGTGTTATCCTCAGTCCTGCTGGTGAGGGGCAAGGGTGCAAGGAAAAGAACAATAATGAGACAAGTCAGTAATTGGCTGCAGAACTCGTGTTGGTAGCAGGGTTTTGCATTCCATGACCACAGGACCTTGTCTGGAGGTCAGCACCTGCTTGCAATAGGTGAGATCTACCTCAGTAAGCAGAGCAAAGCTATTTTCACCAGCAGGATGGCTGATCTTATAAGGAGGTCTTTAAACTAGGAATGGTGGGAGAGGGAAAGAGTAACCAACAGTCCTGTGAGGCAATGACATACAGGTAAAAAAAAGGTAAAAACCCTGAGAAAAAACACAAAGAGTTGCATGATAAATGATGCCTGGATAACAGCAATCCAAAGAGCTGGTATCAGGGCAGAGATCTGGGCTCAGCAGAGCACAACACATTCCTCCTATACCCAGTGCCTCTCTGAGCATGGGATGAATCAGCCTTTAGAGGAGTTTGATGGACTAGAAAGTCGAACTGAGCACCTACCATATAGGTGACCAAACTTACATGAGATTAATCTTACCATGTATACAGATGCACTGGAAATTATAGATCTAGCTAGCAGTTTTATCATGCTGTGCCTTTTAACACTTACCAGTCAAATGTTGGATTGATAAAAATCAGCATAATTCTCCTCTTCCATTTACACCAATGTAAAAGGGTATTATGATACACTGATAGTTTAATCTTAGACATCACAAGTGGGCAGCACAGTACTGATTATGTTGATCTATTGATAAAACATAGATCGTATGATATTTTTGATGGAATTCTGCATTTAGGTACAAGTTTAATTACACCAAGCTGCTCATGGCATGTAAGAGTGTCTTGGCAATTAGAATTTGCTCCAGGTTTGTTTGATGAAAAATGTGACATTGTGCTTAGTTTCAGTGAGTACCACATTACCCTGTGATTAAGGAAGTCAAAAAGAGTCTGGCCCATGTTCTGTGGGTTGCAACTGTCTTGCTTCTTAGGCATCAAAAGCTACATCTATTGAAGTTAAAACAATGGACAAGGGCTGATTTCTGGCATTGCATAAAATAGTACAACACAGTTTGCATCCTAACACTATTTTTCCCTAAAAAAAAGAGATAAGTTAATCCAAATTTCCTATTAGAAACAGTGCCTGACCTGTTTCTGAACCATGCCAGGGCTCTGTCTGGAAGAGTATTAGCTGGCATGGGTCAGCACCATGCCAACAAGCATGCCAACAATTACACAATACAGGCTATTATAGGTCAGTGCTCACCCTACACCCTAGTCTTGTTTAGTTTAGTTCCTAGTGTGGACATAGCCAAAATAGCCAGAATATAAAGTAATGATTTTGTCTGAAATCAAAAGCTGAAAAATTCAACTCAGCCTCTGTTTGTAGACCAAATTATGTGCAGTATCTTTAACATCTCCCAGAAACAGACACTAGAAAGGCTAGTTGAAACTTAGAAATAATAGAAGCAGCACATGATGGCCGGGAGAAAGTAGGCAATGCTAAAGCCTGCATCTCTCCATTCTGGTCCCTCTTGCCCAGGGCTGCCTAGCCCTGGAGCAAAAGGAAGAAGCAGCTTTCCATAGCATGAGCTCTCAGCAGGCACCCCAGGCTTCTCATCCACTGAAGATCAAACTTGGGGCTCCTCAGGGCCCACACGAAAGAGTGATTTGGTTGTTTGTTTGTTTTTTTATTTTGCCCTTGTTAAACAAGCATAACCTTGCATATGGGCCAATACTGTGTAGCCAAGACCACTCAAGATACTTCTCAGTTTATCTCACAATGAAGAAATGTGCCCAACACTGAACAATGCTAATGGGAAGGTCACAGTCGAAAAGTAGCAGTGAGACAGTACCACAGACAACAGTTAGGCAGAAAAATATATGGCAAAAACTGATGCTTTGAAGTCAACGGGACAAAGTCAGGACTAGTAGCTATGATGTTAATTGTTAATTCACACAGTCATAATACAAAGGACAGTCAAGTCCTTCCCTTTGTTTCCATGCTTTTAAGGACAAGGGTGGGATGGCAATGTCTAATACCCTTTAAATACTTTCTATGCTATTTATGAATGTCTGTTATTACACATACATTATTTATTTAGGTAGGAAGATTAACTCCCCCAAGCCGACTGAACCAAAGAAGCAGACTGTGAAAGAAACTGGGGCTTTGAGGGCAGTATCTTCATTTGGCAGTGGAAACCAGCAATATTCACTCTGCATTTGAAGAAGGACTTCTAATGAGCATTGTGTTTGCTAATGGTAAACACTGTGGAGGCTTTCAAGAGTCAGGGGTTACTCAGCTATCTAAAACACATAATCATAAACCACAGTTCTTGCAAATAAAAACCAACATAATAAACAGGAGAGAGCAATTTATTGAGTGATGCATATTCAGAAAACTGAAATTCAGGACTTAAAGGTTACCTTCTTCTTGCTGCAAATTGCTATTATCTACATTTGTGTCATAGCTCTTATTGGAAATCAAATCTTCACGAACTCATTATCAGTGCATTGCAGTTTTGTTCATTGTATTACATCTAATTTAGGCAATGATCATTTTAGACTGATTTATGATATGATATCATCATCTGTTTTCCTTCATAACTTCTGAACCTAAAATCCAAATTGCACAGAAGGGAAGAACTCTCATAATAGTTACATTCCTACAGCGTTAACATGCCTAGACAGCCAGGGCTATTGAAACAATCTCCCACTATGGTAACCGTGGCATCATGAGCTCCAGCCTTAATAAACAGTAGTGAATCTACAACTGCACTTGCCCTCCGTTCTGGTTTGAGTGAGAACAGAACTAATTCTGTTCAGTGATTTTACTTCTCAGTTCAGTTCTTCTAACTCACTGCACTTTCTGAAGTCAGCATCCTGTTTTCACAGACAGTGTCTGCTGCTGGCAGTGATAACACCCCATGGTTAGAGTTACTAACAAGGATGGGTGTGCAGACCAAGGCCACTCGGAACATCCAAGGAGGACTCTGCATTCTGTCTTTGATCCCAATTAGTGTGTTCCTGAACCAGAATCTAGCCAATACAGTACTGAAAATAAAGAGATTTCCTATTGATTTTGACAGGCATTCACTGTTTTTCATGAATCTAAAATCATTTTGCATTTCTGGAGCAAAACATGCACACACATCACTATCAGTGGGGTACAGCAGCAAAACACCATTACTGAAGTCATGAGTTCAGGCCTTGTTTCAGACTACTTAACACTGCTGCCCCCAGAAAGAAACACTTCATGACTGGGATGTAGAAGTCAAAGGTGAAGATGTATTTCAAGCTTTATTCTTGGAGCTATTACTTACAGAACCTGACTTGTCTAGACCAATAATAGACCAAAGGTCTTGTGTAGACTTTAAGCTTCATTCTGAACGTCAGAATGTCAGGAGAGACACTTTGAATTCACAGAGGAGTCAATGCATGACGAATCTAGCTATATATAATATACTTAGAGCACTCCATTTACACAGGGAAAGATTAATCTAGTCCCAAGACTATTTTTGTTTGTTTTGTAAAAACACAGTGCAGTTTAAACCCTAATACACAGTTTACAATGCATTTTCCATCAGTTTTGGTTATTTGAAACATCTTTTCTCCCAGAATTGTATCATGTTCTCTATCATTTACTAAGGAGTTTGGCGGTATCTCATCTGTTTTTAAGTACATAATTGAATTCCTATCAGCTTCTCCCATTTGGTTAATATGAATCGCACCACATATTAGTTATTATCAGTTTGTATACCAAAAATGTGGGGCTAGCTAATAATGATAATAAATCTCAGGCAAGTTTTATGTTTGCTGTTTCTTCTCCCCGCATGGTTCACTCCATTCTGAACCTTAAAATACATAATACCATTCCTTAGAGTAAACATATTGTAACTCAATTTTCTTCCCCCAAGCAAGCAACCAGATGAATGGCCTTGGTGGATTATTCTGTAACAGAAACACTCATAAGGGGTCTGTGATAAGCAAGGCAATGGAAATGGAGTAGTGCACTGTTTAAAATCATCTAAACATTTTCTCTTAACATGAAACATTTGAAAATGTGTAGCTCAGTGTTTGATGAAACACAGTACCCTGTTGTCTGTAGCCCAGTTCTAGCCCCTTCTTTAAATGTAATCTTTTATCAAAGTCACATATGTTTTCAATAAATTCACATGTGGATGCAGTTATACCAGGGAAACTGATTCACAAGTACTTTAGAGGCTTCTCTATCTTTCAGGCCCACCTAAAGTTTCTTTCCATTTTTTTAAATATTTTTTTAGTAAGCATACGAAGGGAAATAATCAGTTTTGCTTGCTTACAACACAACCACCCTGGACTGAGTCATAAGTACAGCATTGTTCAAAGGAACAGCTGGTACTAACTCCAAAAGTTTAAGCGTTCTTCTCCAAACAAAAAACTCTCTTGAGTCTGTTAGTCATCATCTCCCACAGGTATTGATTCAAGCTACAGTTCTGCCTATTCCCGCCATGCCTAAAAAGATTAGTTGCAAGGTTTTCAGAAAGGAGCATTTTCATGCACAAGCAAACATACAACTATTTCTTTCTTGTCTGCTAATCTCTGTGATGATTGTATCTTTCTGAAACTTTTTCAACCACATACAGCACCATCACCCTTTAATAACAACAATGAAGTATTAAGAAGCTTTTTCTGCAGAATTGGATTTACATAGTTTTGCCCTCAGGAGCCTAAATTACATCAACACACAACTTTGCTGGAAATTCAACTCAATTCTGCAAGATTTTTCAACCAGGAAACACAAATTTAGAGGTAGGATGTGTTTAAAATATATTCTCAGGAACGGAACTCCTATTGTGCCAGACTATCAAAGTAAGCTTAATACAGGTCACCTCCTCATTTCCAGGAGTCTAATTTTATTGCTCCCTCCAAGCCATGCCAGAGATGGGAGCTCTAAAAAGCACTTTAATCACTTTTGGGACTGTGCTTAGATTGTGCTTTCAAAGAATTTCTGCTGACAACCAAATGGTAAACTTTGAACTTATTTCACAGTTTTCTAGGAAGTCTCCCTGACAGTCAGTTTTCAAATACAGTTTGCATTCAGTATTGTGGACATTACCTGCATTCATATCAGAGCTCATCTTGCCCTGGGATATGCAGATATTTGCCAAGACTACTTTCAAGAGAAGGGGTTTAAATACATATGCCTCCATAACCTGTGGATTTGTGATTTGAGCCTAGATTACCAAAGTAATCTAACGCCTTCAGGTCAGCACAGGAACCTTCAACTCTATAGAGAAATCAAACCGAATAGGGATTTAGATGCCAGCTTTACATGGCCTGAATTTGATGTGACTAGAATACTTCATCAATAGCTAAAAACCAGAAGCTGTAAGTGACAGGCAGCTTTAGGAAAAGATTTTGAGTTGTAACCACCTCACTGCAAATCTTTCTTAGAGAAAGTTAAAGGAGAGTTTTTGCTGGTAGATACAGGGACGCTGAGGGTGCCCAAACCTTTTCAGTGAGAAAGCTGTATTTCCAAATTATGTATGGACTTAAAAAATAAAAAAATCTATAAAATAAATTTTAAAAAATATATAAATGGAGAGAAGTTTCAAATGTGCATTTGTTACATGTCTGTCTTAGGATCACCCAGAACTTTCTCCTCAGTGAGGAGAATTCTCCTTCATTATCATGAGATCCGGTGCCAGGTCAAGTGCTGCCTGTGTGAAGTGAGGACATTTACTGCCCTTCCATGCCGCTGGGCAGCTCTGGGGATGACAACAAGACACCATGTCCTTCGACACCACAGCACCACAACACAGCTGGACAAATCCCAGCTCTCACCGCTGTATTTTTCTGACTCTTCAGCAGCCTGTGCAAAACCCGTGCATGGTTTCAAACTCCATACTGATAAGTGTGGTACAGGCAGAGAAATAAAGTGTGACTGTCCTTCTGGGGTACAGAGTTTCCAAAGGTCACATCATCCTCACTGACCGCTCTTCTGAGTGGCTCGTGCCAGAGGCTGAGGATCATCACAACTTAAGTTGTACCAACTATGAGTATGGTCACTCACAGATGATAGAAAATGTGTCCAGACTTTCAACATCTGAGCATTCTGGGCTAGATCCAGAAAAATGTTTAAATATAAGTTTATATTTTATTTATGTGGAATCAAAAAATGTTGTATAAGTTAAAGCATATACTTCATCAAGGTTAGAGTGCCTGTGTCTTTGATAATCGGGTTTTATATAGCAAAGCCTTGCTCCCAAAGTTACAGATGTACCTTACAGTAAGAAACAGCATACACAGCATGATGGCAGGATCAGGGTCAAAACTGGGGACAATCCCTCCAGAATAAGACCACAGGACATGGAAACCATGCTTCCCCCTTAGGGCTGGGGCCAAAGAGAGCTGTCAGCCCATCATCACCAGAAACATTTTGATCTTTTGAGGAATGACACTGCTGTAAACTCTC
The DNA here is from genome assembly GCA_013399075.1 of Chloroceryle aenea. NCBI lineage: Eukaryota > Metazoa > Chordata > Aves > Coraciiformes > Cerylidae > Chloroceryle > Chloroceryle aenea. The sequence goes on from VWZY01012584.1 coordinate 43,219, forward strand.
TGAATGTCCTCATGTGTTGTTATGTGTAACTTCTGCTTCCTCTGACTCCAAGAAAACCCCACTCTGTTCAAAGGAAAAGTTTCTGTACAACTGGATGTATGACATGAAATTCAGAAGACACTGTTTTAGTCTATTACAATCAAAGAATAAGCAAAATCTGCCTAACAGTAATCCTGAGATCTATTTGAAACCAACTTCCAAAGCTTGTACATTCAAATGCCAGCATCAGAATATGAATTATTTTTACCTGAAATTTAAAAGATTTATATGCACCGTGGTTATTTGGTGCAGTAAATCTTCACATAAATCTGTTTACAGCCATACTTAACTTACAAGTTATTCCAGTGAAAATCCAGAAAACTTCCAAGGAAACACAAATTTCATAGATGTGGATGGAGATAAAAAATGGTAGAGTTTCAGAGGAAGTGCTGTGGTTTTATACTGAAATAACAAAGTAGAATCTGGTCCGGAGAACATAATTCCCATGGAAATCTGTATGACAAATTCAGAAGGGGTATAGGTTACATGTTAAATATAGGTTTATCAGAAATGGTAGAAGTGCTGAAGTAGCGGTAAGCAGGATCTTGGATTAATTTATCCCCCAGTGACTCAAAAAATGGGTAATGTACGTGTTGAGGAACACAAAGTAAAAAGTAAAATGAGAAATTAAGAGAAAGCAAGACATTTTCCTCTCTTGGCTGAAATTCCTCTTATTCTTCAGATGAGGAGCTATTGACTTCATTACAGAGACCTAGCCTTTTCTCATTTCATGCCATTCAGCAGCAATGGTGGCATATGAAGGGAAACTGCTGCCTAACACAGAGTGAAAACAGCTTCACTGTCTCAGTGTCCTATTACTCTCCACATAGGTGAAGCAATCAGAAGGGATTTCCTGGCAGGGATTTCCTGGCAGGGATTTCAGCTGCAAGAACTCGTCCTCTGGGGAGAAAAATAAAAGATTCTTATGTAAATGTTTATCAAGGGCAATACTTCCAAAAATGGGGGAGACCATCAAAATGTGAGAATGTCTGCTTGTAAACGCAGATCAGAAGGACAGAAAACTGGAAGAATATTGTGTGGTCTCAGCAGTAATTTATTTCTTAAGGGGAACATCGGGTGAACTCTCCCCCTTCCCTTCTCAGTCTCAACCATGTCTGGCTGTCTGATTTAAAATTCAGTTCAGTACCTCCCAGACAAGGAATATGATTTCCTCCCTTCTTTATAGATTTCTTTGGTTTGCATTACCATTCAATAAATATATTATAAAATGTTATTTGCCTCTGTCCACAGCATTGGAGTTGTTGCAGTGATCTTAAAGATATCACAAATGAAGTTGCTGGATCCTGCTCCAAACGCATCAGGGTGCACTGGGGGAGAAAAAAATCGAGCAACCCCATTGCATCTGGTGCTCAGTGTTTATGCATTTCAGCAACACACGTTCCATTGTGCTAATAGCCATCTGGAAAAGCATCGGTGAGGAAGAAGCTGTCCAGTTAACTGCAAGGACCATTTCTGTCCTCCCAGCCAGCCTGGCAGTCAACACAGTGCTTGAGGGATTTTAATGTACACAAATGTTTTTGATTTGGTGACCTTCATTTTTAGCAGGAACTTCTTCTGAAGTCAGTCAAGGTAAATGACCAGAATCTGTAATGAAATCTAAGAACTGTATGCATTACTTGTGTTCAAGATCAGTAGTGAATTCAAAGCATTGTAACTGGAAAAAGTAGATAGCCCTGTATCACAACATATAACCTAAGTGTATCCTGCAGAAGCAAATAAAGAAATCAATTCAGTATTTATTGTCAGCACACTTAAAAGCAGCATTGACTGCTCACAAACTGTGAAACTGCTGAGGCACTGGACATCACATCACCCCTTAAATGACACACACACACAAAAGGTGTCCCCTGTAGCAACGTTCCCTTGATTCGTGTTTTCACTGCAGTGCAGACTGCAGATACTCTGGGGCCAGGACCATGTGAGCCAGTGAAATACTCATGACCAGGATGTAAGAGAGTCTGAAAGCAGCACAAGCACATCAGAGGAGAACTCTCCCAAGCTGGTGATGGTAGGGTGGTAGGAAGGTAGCTGTGCTCCTCATCTCTCACACCCACACACTGTGTGCATCTGCATGGGGACTGTCACGGCCAAGGCAGCAAACACAGTATGAAGATGTAGGCATGATCGTTTGGCATTGACCTTGTCTCAAGCTCTTCCAATGGGTCTGGCAACATCACAAAAAGAGGTCTCCTCCTGAATCTACCCCATAAAGATGCTAACTGACAAATCCTTCTGAGTGGAAATCATGGAAATACAAACCAGACATCAGCATCCTTCCAGGGGTTTCTGAAGCTTCCTGTTCCATGGGAAACATGCACTAGCAAGTGGTGAAAACTGCTAAGTGAATATTAGAGGATAAGTGGATATTAGAGTAGGGCTGGAAGCAAACCTACTGCTATAACTATTTGTGACTCTTCAGGAGAGCACAGACATCCATTTGGACTCTACCATTTCATCCAACTTCCAATGACCCATCCCAGAGCTGGGATGGGAATGTGAAATATGAAAATTGTTATCGGAGACCTATCTGAAATATTTGAATAGTAAGATTTTTTCTTTGAATGGACTTTCTTATTTTATCTGGTAAGATCTATTCAGGTGGACTCTGTGACTTCACAGAAGAACTGATCAGAAGGCTCAGGGACATCAGTGACACTTTTGGTTAGGGTACAGGTTTAAGAAAGGAGGACCTTATTCCTGGCTCTCTGAGGGGACTCCATGCCTCATTATACACACTGTTAAGTATTCTAATCAAAAAAAGAGAAATGTACCTCTTCCCTCAAACGTATTTTGACCAGCTGCATAAGATGACATCCTCCTTTTAAAAGTCACAAAACAAAACAAACAAAACAGAACAAAAAAAGATTCTGTAAAAATTAATATTTTTACCTATTTTTTACTTATAATCAACAAGGCTCTTAACACCTCATTCTAAAATCTGACACTGGAATACCCCTAATGATGGGAAATAATTTATTGTCCAAATAGTCCATAAAAGTGACAATCCATCTGAGCTGCAGGAAAATGAAGATGTGCCAACCATGCCAGACTTTTGCAAGTTAGATGACAGCAGCAACATCGTGAGCCAAATGTGACCAGGAAGGTTTTGTGACCGCTTCAGAAAAAGGGAGCTACATATGGCAGCAAATCACAGCAGCTATGTTCTCTGCAGTGCCCTCATGTTAGCATCTTCCCTGCACCAGCTCTTCTTTGATCATCAAAGAATGTTTCAAATACTAAAGAAAATCATGTCAGGATATGACAGGAGTATGAGGAAACAGAAAATAATTGAAACTTCTGAGGTTCATAATTTATTCTCTAATCTGCTAAAATGATGCTCTGTAAAAAAAAAAAAAAAAAGTGAACAAAAAAGCCCCAAATCAGCCAACAGAGCACAGTGTTCATCAGAGGTATCTCCACCTGTTGATTTCGTGTCTTATATCTGACAGAACGTTTTGTCATTACTCAGGGATTTTACTGGAGCCTTATAGTTATCCTCAGACAACACTGAGATCCTTTACAGAGGACTTGAAACGAAACCACAAGCTGCATAAATTAAAAGGAAAAAAATCCAACAGGATTTTTTTTCTGCTAAATTCAGCCACATTTGATTATTTCTGGGAGTTTGTTCAAATCATAGCCAATAAAAGCATCTCCCTTTTTCATCCTATTTTTCTGTTACAGCTCTCCAGCCATATTTTCCTTTGTTTCCTCATCAAACACAACCTTTCTTTCCATGTTTTGAAAGTCCAACAAAACATTGTTCTGTCCCATCAATTCATTACTACAAGGTCAAACAAAACCCAGGCTTTACCAGTGACAACAGACCCAACACCCTTTTCCCCAGGAAGTCCTTTACTGTACCAGTATATTTAGATGTTCAGAACCACTAGCTCTAATGGTCCTATTCCTATTCAAGGGCAACAAAAAGTACTTTGTGGCCACTTAGGACATGAGCTCCCTATCCTGCATACCCTTCCACACTTCCATCAACAAACAGGGAAAGTTTCCACTCAAAATGTGCAATGCAGCCCCTAACATCCCTCCAGCACGTACCCAGTAGTCTTTAACCTGTCAAGTAGGTGTGCAGAGAGTTGTGGAAAAGATCTGCTATTAAAGGAGTGAAAGTTTTGTGCATCCTATTGGACTTACCTACTGATTTTTTGTCCTAAACCCCAGACCAGATAACTATTTTGATCCAGCTATTACAACTAATCTTTTAGACTGCAAAGAGCTCTGCAAATGGCATTTGACAGAGCCAGCACAAATAGCCCTGCATGACTGAAATCTTAATGCACCACCAAAGTACATAGGATCATAGACTTAAAGAAGAATTCATGTTGGAAAGGACCTTAGCAAGTGTTAAGCCCAATCTCTTGCTCAAAACAGGGACACTCATAAGATCAGACCAAGTTCCTCAGTACTTTATCCAGTCATGTCTTTAAAAAGCCTCCCAGGATGGAGATGGCAAAACCTTTCTGGGCAACCTGCTCCCGAGCCTGTTTGTCCTCATGCTGAAAATATTTTTCCCTTATTCAAGTCAGAACAGCACTGTTTCAGTTTTAGTGTGCATTGAATCAAAATAAATATGATAACAATATATAATTATTATTTCTAAGAATCAATATTATATGATTATGCAGGACTTTCCAAGCCCCTTTTCCCTCAAAACTTAAGGGATAGATAAATTTGTATGACCATTTTTAAAATACATCAACTGTTGCTTATTTATTGTCTTGGGCAATAACTAATATACATTCAGAGCTATTCTATAAGCAGATATGATATCTTGCATTACAGTGTCCTTTGCAGTAAAAAGACCCCCCAAGCACTTAATCACATATCATATAACCCTGCATTATATGGCGGTTATTTCTTTGGTAAAGCCTGGCAGCTCTTTAACCACAAACATAAAATAAGGAAAAAGTAATTCAGGATAAGACATGGGAAGTTCTGCAGGAATTTGGCTTGTCCTTCTGCGGTGATGTTTCACTGGGAAGAGTCGTCATCAGCATTTCTCTCAAAGGTTGTCTGGAAAGAAACTCCTTATTCACTTCAGTACATCTAAATAGCAGAGCTCAGCAACTCCCAGTGATGTTAATAGAAACTCTTGGTTTCTCAGCCTGATCGAGAAGCAGAAAAAATTACTTTTAGTTCATGAAATCCAGATTTCAAAACCTCATATGAAGCTCCTGTTATTCAAAAATTTCTTTTTTCATTTTCAGTCCTGCACACTGTGGCACATCACTAAACTAAACAGGAGCTACAAAACAAAGCAAAATGCAGTGAGACATGACATGCTTTTTGAATTGGGATAAGAACTGGTGTCCCTTGTAATATGCCTCAGCATACCTTCTTCGTTGTCCAAGTGTGATAAAGAACACAGCCCTGAGCCCCCTCAAAAGCACTCACACCCCCTGGACAGGGTCAGAGCCAAAGTGTTTTAGTCTGGTAATGACACATCAGAAGCAAGGATTGTTCTTGTTCATATGCACATCATGTTCATATGCTTGCCTTGTAAACGCTACTTTCCAGTGCTTGCTAAATTATTTACCTCCAAATCTGCTAAAGGAAAAGAATAGAGACACCAAAGAGTAAACAAACCTCAAGCGCTGGTACACCTCCACAGTATATTTGGATGAGTAACAACAACAAAGATGATGGCTTTGTTTTTGCTAGGATCATTCAATTCCATGATTATAGCTCATATTTTCTGGCAAGATTTTCAGTTGGATTGAACACTCTGTAAACAGGAACAGATGCTCTGCAACTTGTCAGTACCTTTCTCTACTATCCCTAGCCTGTGTACTGAAAGAGGAAATCAGTGTAACACATTTGGGTAGATTTTCTTCCTTTTAAGGACAATTTATCAGAATGAGGAAGAGTGAGAAACAGAAACAATTCAACACCAGCTTTCATAATTGACACAGGGAATCAGCCTGGTGACAAAATTAGCAAAGAGACTCCAATGGTTTTGGCATTCCATGTTAATTTCTCTGCAAGGGTGGAAGAGACAACTGGGTTTTCTGTCCTCAGATCAATATGCATCATTCTCGAGGTAATACAATAACCTCAGAATGTTGCCAGTTAGAGTAAAAACATGTTCACCAACAAACACATCAACACCACTGTACTAATTGGGAGAGGGGATCTCCATTCATTGTCCATGGCAGAAGGACTTCTGTGGCCAACCTTCAGAAGGCTGGACCATCAAGTAAGGCAACAGAGTGGAGCAAAATTCAGCTTCTCCCACAACTCTGGTACCTGGGAGATGAGAACTACCCATTCTTGTTCAAGATGTTTTAACCCACCTGCCATCACTGAAATGGTGTGAAATGTTCACAAGAATATTTGCCAAAATTCTCCAAATTCCTAGAGGTAAAAGATCCACATGATGTCTGTCAGAGACCCTAGCTTACTCTCACAAATAGCAGGAAAGAGAAAATTTCTCAGCCATTTTGGTTTTTTTTCCCTCATTGGGCAAAGCAAAGCTGTAAACATAGGGATGCTGTGGCTAAAGGGCAAACATAGGGGTTTGTATCTAGATGAAGACAGTAATGATAATAATAATAAATGGATACATTAAATTAAGCACACAGGGGAAAGTGTTTCTTGCTGATAAGACTTATGCACCAATCTAGCAGTGACATCCAGATATAGATTTCAGAGAACAGGTTTAGCTCCCCATCCCACCACATCTCTGACTTGTGATCCTGAAAAGAACCTGCAAACAGGCGGATCCAGTAGCAAGGAGTGCATACAATGTCAGCAGCCTTTATAGGAGAACTTTGGGGGGGAGGGGAGGGGAGAGGAAGGGGGTGTCCAAATATTCATTGCAGGGGTCAGAGATGTTTTTCAAAATAGGTTTTCAGGTAGGATAGAGAAGGATCAGTCAGAGCATTGGAATAGCAGATTCATTCCTTCAGTTTAAAAACATTGCAGATTTTCCTTGCTTCTCATTAGTGATTTTTTTCCTCCTCTCTGCTTGATACAGATTAGTGTTTCACAAATAAAAGAGTTCTTTAGTGTGAAAGTTAAATCATATTATCAGTTCAATAGGCAAAGAGCTAATACTACTAATACCCCATGAATGAATTTTCACTGCCAATTAAAGAAGAAATGCTTCCTCTTCTTTTTAATGTCAGAGAGCAAAATTAATGCCACAGCTCAATTTCTATCATGCAATGTAACAACACAATTATGAAGCTGAGAAAATCCTAAAACTTATTTTGCTTGGCCTCCAGCCTGACAATTTTCAGAACTGTGTGCAATGGATGGATATGTTTCCCATTAAAAAAAAATATTTGTTAAGCACCATTCATTCAAGATGCAGGAAGAGACAAATCAATGGCTTATCCATTTCATCAGAACATCAATTGATTTTTCTTCTTTGTCTGCACTCACACTACAGTTTCCCGAAGTAGTTGCAACAGCCAATATTCAGATAGCATCCTGTATTAGATGACAGTGAACTACAGGCCTATCAAGTCTCTCATGCAGAACATGGGACTGCCACAGCCACCCCTCCAAAGCTAAGCTGTTTTCTTGGATGTTTTCTGTGTAGCATCATACTCACTTGGTCTAGTCTGTGCCCTGCTAATCCACTGCACCTAGCATAAATGGGAAGATTCAGCTCCAAACTGAAACACTTAAATGTCTCCATGTGACTGTATGTGCACTAGATATCTTAGTTTCAGTCAATAATGATATAGGGCTCAGTTTGGTGCCATTAGAAATACCCTAGGAGATTCCACATGACCTTCAAGCACCACTCCAGAGCAACCCGAGTCTCTTCTAGGACCATATTTTGCAAATCTATCCAAATATCTTTAGCATTCAAGAGAGTATCTCACATGTGCAAATGAGCCCTGCCCTTCACCTTGACTTAATCCAACCTGGAAGGGTGGAGGACCAGTTTTTCAGCTGGAGTAGGAACCCAACGTCTACCTGTCAGAGTCTGTTTTCCTTGTGGCAGTGTTAGTCATTACACCTCATCAGACTGCAACGATAACATACATAAACATAAATTAAAAAGATGGATTAAGTTTCTTTTATTAGGGGTCCTTTGTCAACCATCCCAGAGAACTATTGCTTTATCACTGTGAGTTTAAATAATTATGTATGTCTATCCTAAAAAAGAAAACGGTTTGATTTTTTCTAACACACGATCTTGAGGACTTCAAGCCTCCTATGTAACTGCAATTGCCCATAACTGTCAAACTGACTAGTTTTATTGTAAATTTAAATTATGAAAATCTAATTAAGTTCTGAGCTTTCACTGTGACATATGCATCATACAGACTTTACTTACTTGTTATTCACATTCCTATGATGATGATCATCAGAATATCATCCTTATGAAAGAACATGCCATCATTCTGGGTTGCAAAGTATTGCAATGCCAGGAAAAACTGTAACAACCCAAACATACTTCCAAGGTTGGAGGGAAAAGAATGTCTCCTGCATTAACCAAAGACTAGCAACATTAATACCAAGCTGGTACTTTCTCCAGATTTAAGAGGTCAGCTGTCACAAAGAGGTAGATAAGATTGTTCTTAACTCTACTGAAATATGGAAAACACATCTACCAATATCTGGTTTGGAAGATTAATACTTTTAAAGTGATTTATAGACTACAGTATAAGCTATGAAAATTTCTGGACAGATAGGCAGTGGATGTATGATGCTGAGTCAATCTAAGCATGCAGATTTAAACCTAGAACCTTTGGGCTGAACCTACTGCTTTTGGACTGACCATTGTCAGAGGGGGAAAGTAAGATGTGTGGATGTGAAAATTCAGATACTTTCAGAGCTTTGCAGGTATTTATGAGCTGAGTAGAGTCCTGAACTATTGTTGAGCCTCATTTCTCTTTGGTACCTTGTAATTGGATGATTGCAAAGGTTTACAATAACCAACATACTGTAGTACAATACAAGACTGTAAAATTGCTTTATTTTCCTGCCAGTTATGTGGTGAGAAATATATGGCTGACATGTCTTGCCACATTGGGGAAAAAAAAAATCATTTCCCAATTAGCTTTGTGTATTTTTGGCTACAAAGTTTTCTCATGAGTCACAAATCATTTTCTCATGGCATCAGTAGCCTTATTACATATGCAACTAATTTTGTTCTGTAATCTAAAGCAGCAACAAAATGAAAATTTCTGATATCTCTCCTGGCATTCAGTTATGAGAAGCTGCAATAATTTTTCTTTGTCTACAAATAGCAGTAGGTACAAAGGATCTCAAGAACAGGAATACCATTGTGCTTTCAGTTGGCAATAAGGACTATAATGAATAGCATATACAGTTATTCTGACCTCAGCACATCAGTTGCCATCAACTATTTTCTGTCAGAGCTCCAAAACAATACCAGCTCAAAAAACATGGAATTAATATTGGCCCCACCCTATTCTCAGTGAAATCAAGAGAGAGTTCTAAATTGGTTTAAACAAAAGAGAAATTAGATTCCTTTTTCATTTGCTGACCCTTTCAAAAGAGAAAATGCTAGTAACCACATAAAATAAAAACCAATGTAAATATTTGGCAATTGATAACATCCTAAATAGAAATACTTCATTTTGATGAACATTAGAAAATGTAAATGTAGTGATTCCTGCTTGCTTGATTTCTTCTTCTGGATTTGTCTGTCTCCCTGAGAAGTGGTCTTCCTGTCCTCCAGGATATCATTCACCATGAAAATGGTGAAGTTTACCATAGGATATACATCTTCTAAAAGATAGGCCTCTTGACAATGGAGCTTGTTACTAACTGGATAATTCATCTTGAGAGTGTCTCGAGCTGCTACTCTTCCCATGGTCTGTTTATTTTGAATCTTCCCTTCTGTAAAAAGATGTTTGATGATAAAACAGTCTAAAATTTTTTTTTTTTTTTTTTTTTAAACAAAGCTGAACTCCTGTTCATGGTAAAAATGCTTCATAGTGTCAAACCAATCACAGGTATGTTGAAGTTGGCATACTAAACCTTCAAAGATATATTATGTACAGGTTTAAGACAAAGGTAAATTATCCTACAAATCTTAGGAAACTTCCCACTGTAGCCCTCAAATGAAACAGCAGGTTTCTATTTCACTTCAGGAATGCAAATTACTCCAGAATTAGTTCATAACACAGAACAAAGTAGGAATAACTCACCTCAAGACTTCCAAGCCTTTAAACATCTCAATACACTCTGCTTTCAGCAGAAACCCTTAAGTAAATCAGCAATAATGTTTTCAGATCCACTTCTGAGATGCTACAGAAGGCTGGAGACATAGTATCTCAGATACTATGTTCAGGGTGGAGGACAGGTACCGGCAAAGTCTCAGAGAGCCCTTGTCAAATTATGTTACATTGCACAGGAGGCCACAACCTCAGCTTTCACCCTGTGCGTCCAGTACCTCTGTCAGCTTCTAACTACTTTTTCTTGTATAGGAACTGACTCATAGGTCACACCAAGTGAGTTCTTCAGATTGTCTTTCTTGCACATCTGTCATCTCTGTTTTAGCCAGTAACAGCAATGGCTGATCAATGAATTAAGAGCAGACTCTTTCCCTATCCCACTAGGATTATGCTAGCCCAGAAAGGCCCTGCTGTCTGTGTGCAATCAAGGCTTCTGCACAGGCATGGCTCTTGAGAGCCTCTGTAAAAAAGGAGGGTTTTTAATTCTTTCCTTTTGAAGACTGCTCTCCATTACACATTATATAAAGAGTCTCTACAGAAACAGTCACCAACATCATCAGTTCCTCCTGTCTCTCTTTCCTGGATTTGCAAAACTGGTAGCAGGGACCTACCTACCAGCTGAGAGCAGGGGCTGAGACAGTCCAGCTGCAAGGGAACAAGGGAAGTGTTTTGCTCTAAGATCATGCAAGACCAATTCTAGAACTCTAGCTAGGACTGCACCAGTATCAAACTGCACCAGGCTGACTCCAAGCTCTGCAGATCTGGGAGGGGTCATTAGGATTATGAGCCTGATCCTAAAACCACTAATAACTTGCTTGTTTTCACTGGTGAGGAATCATTCCGCCTGTACATCCATTACTGATGAGTTCAGTTTCTTCTGCAAACCAGCATGCTTTCAGAAATAAAAACCGAAAAATTAACAGCGACAGGATCCAGTTTTAAATCAGGCACGCCTCAAAAGGAGAACTCACTCTTGTTGCTCAAAGGTATTTCAGCTCTGCTAGTTTGTTGCAAGTCCCCGGCTGCTCAGGATTCTCCAAGCCCACCTGGCTTCCAGATATTGCTGAGCTTCAAGCAAGGATATGCTGCAAATCAGGGAGTTTTCTTGTCGAGCATCCACCCAAGTCCACATCATAGCATTTACAGTCACTGATGGCTCAGTTCCAAGCAGTGACAAAGCTGAGGGCCTGTTTCATCTTAACCAACCCACACTGAGTAGCTTTAACTAGCTCTTACAGATCGGCCTTACAACTCTCCAATTGTACTTTTTCTGCCAAGGTTGTTCAATTTAATGTTTTTCTTTCAAGTGTCTCAAGAGCACAGTTCATACAACTCCATATAAATCTCCAAATTTACATCATGTCTAAGTTATACACAAGATGGTCAGGAAATTATGCCTAATAGAAAACTGTCAGCAGCAGATTATAAGAAATTATAAGAAAAGTGTGTGAGACAGGTAATGATAATGCCAGAAAAAGACCTGCAGGAAAACAAAAGAAGGAGCAGTGGTTCTGGGTACAGGGGTCCTGCTGGACCAGGACAGATGGTCACAGCTTTCTGCAGACAAACTGGTTGTGCAACCCAGGCAGTGGTATTTTTCCTCTAATAAACACTTCTGTAGTTATAAGACATTCAAGGCTGGGATTTGGTAGAGCCAGTGGGTGCATAAGGTTAAGTCACAGTCATGTGTTTACCTATTTCTTTTTCCAATTGAGAAAAAAAAGGGGGAATTCAGCTTTTTAATAAAGGTTTGTCTCACTCTCCTCCAGTACCTAGATCAGATTTTGTTTTCCATGAAGAACATTTATTCAGCTAACTTGGAGCTAATCATCAGTGTTTTGAAGTTAAAGCAGCCTTTGTAATTAAATCTTGTTATGGAAAGGTTGTGGAGGGAGGAAGGGTTAAACCTATGATTTTTCCTCTATGAAACCCAAAAAACATCAGCTACTGCCTTTTTACCTTCAGTTTGTATTTTGTTGGGTTTGTGGGTTTTTTTTTTCTTTGCCTTTCTTTACAAAAGACTGGGATCCCCATCCCATTTTGTTTCTAATGGTATTCAAACACTCAGTGATAAGCAATGATTTTTTCCTTCCCTCCTCTCAGTCAGCTGAAACAGAAATCATGTTCTGCCGTCATCTGGCAGAAAAAAAAAGCAGTGTCAGGGAGCCACAGCAGAGAGGTTGCTGGTAAAATGGGCAGTGAAAATTAACTACATACTGCACACAAAAGGATACACTAGCTCATAGTCAAGGTTTGTCTTTGGTAATCATTTTAGCTATTAATATTTGAGATATTCAAGCCTTGGAAACTGGTTCTGAAATAGGGATCCCAGATCTTAGTTTGAAGTCTCTTGAGTATTTCCACGTCAAACTCGATGAATGGTGAATCAGGTCTTTAATATAAATACTAAGAGAGAGAAAATACTGCCTTTCATTCAATGCTAATATACTTGACCCCACACACACTTTTCCCCAGCTGATAAATTAGAGCTTTTATTTGCATTTGGGTCCCTCTAGTGGAAAAAAAGAAGCCCGAAGATAGCTGCAAAACTTGGGTGCATTGTGCTTTGTTACAGAACCGCACAATTTGCAACGTTTCTGCACCTTTGTTTCACCTTTTAACACCAGGTCACACCGCAGTTTGATACAGATTAAGCTGTTGCACTGGTAGATGCCAAATATCAGCCCCTCCCCGTCCCTGCTCTGAGGGTCATTACTCCTCCTAGCCTCCTAGTCATCTCCATACCAGGATATTCCACACCTTTTTCATCCTTCGGGTGTGCTGGGATTGAGCAGGCCCATGCATCTGTACAGACTGGGATACAGCTGGTTTAGGAGCAGCTTTGCAGAAAAGGACCTGGGACTGTGGTGAACAGCAAGTGAACCTGACTTGGCAACACACCCTTCCCAACTTCATGCTGAGCTGTAGCAAGACTGAAGCCAGCAGACCAAGGGAGAGAGCCTTTTCCTCTCTTCAGGGCTGGTGCAGCCACAGATGGAAAACTGTGGCCAGCTTAGGGCTTCCAAACACAATGCAGACCTGACTGACAGACCTGATTAAGTTCCACAGAGGACCACCAGGGAGGTCTGGGGCAAGAGCAGACAATGTAGGAGAAGTTGGGTGAGGCAGCCTTGTTCAGTCTGGATAGGAAATGGCTCAAGGGAGACCTTACTGCTGTTTACAACTATCTAATGGGAGGACAAGAAGTTGACGTCCATCTCTTCTCAGAGGTGGACAGTGAAGAGACACAAGGCAACAGCCATAAGCTAGCACAAAGGAAACTCTAAAGAGACAGAAGGAAAAAAAAAAAAAGTTACTGTAAGCATGATTCAGCTGTTGAGAAAGTACCCAGAGAGGGTACAAATCTCCAGCATTGGAGATATTCAGTACTTGTTTGAGCAAGGCCCTGACATCGGACATGCTCCGATTTCAGAGTCAACTCTGCCTTCAGCAGGAGGTTGGATCAGGTGAAATCTGGAGGTTTCGCCCAATGTGAATTATTCTGATTTACATCTCTCACCCACTGAATAACTCATCTGGGCCCTGGCTTAGGTGAAGTTGATTTTAAAAAGGAGAGTGACTATGTGAGAAATTAGCCAAATAGATCATGAAAACATATGAGATTGTGGAACAGAGCCAACATCTGAAGGACAACTGTCAGTCTGCATTCATCCCACCTAATCTCAGATACCTGCATTAGGAGTACAGCCACTCAGTCCCGACCCATTCTGAACTACCCTCTGTCTCTCCATCACTAGGAATGAAGCTAAAGCAAAGGAGAATTCAGTGATTCTCATCAGCAGTTCAGCAGATCTAGATAACAATACTTATGTGATTCAAATCAAGGCATGCTGCTGTTTAGAGACGAAATAATGGGATTTGGAGTGGGGTGAAGGCAGGTAGTTCATGCTTATTTCATCACAGCCAGAGTGGCAAAATGGTTATATTCATTTTGAAAAAAAAAATAGTTGCTGGCAAACCTGCTTGACACAAGGGTGGTTTCTGTGTTTATTTTTTTGCTAGTTAGTTCTTCATTCTTTTGTGTTTTATGACTACATGATGTTGTTAGAAATGACAGGCCTGTTTTTTCTCCCACTGTAATAAACAGAAAACTCACTGTTTTGTCTACTGCCAAACCAGAATTTTTATGACTCAACACAGGCAGGCTTCCACAGCGGTCAGACCAGAACTTGGACAGCCTGGCCAAGAGAGTGGCCAGCCTTTCTCTAGGGTGAGGTGCAGACTGTCCTCAACAGGTGACCACATGGGTAATCCCTCTCAGAGGGCTGAGCAAGGGACCATTCCCTCATCTCATGTACAATATCTTTCAAAAAATGTTACACCTGGAGTAGAAGGTCCCAGTGAAAAGTTGTGGCTCCAAGTGTTAATATTCAACTGAGCTGTGAGTCAAAAGAAGTAACGGTAATGTCACTGTGTAAAACACTGAGATGTTCCATATTCTGCTGGACAATGTTATCCCACAGCACTGCCTTTGCAGGGCTGTGGAACAAATGTTGGACCATCAATAAGAAAGCATATGGCACTAGGAGCATTCCTTCTGGTTTCAAGTTGTTCAAATACCAGTTGAGTTTCACACTGAAACAGGGAAACTCCAAGACTGTTCTTGGAGACAAGAATCTGCTTGGCTACAGACAGAAAGAGAAAAATGTTGTATCTCCATCTGCAACCAAAACCACAGACCAGAAGCTGAGAGAAGATTAAGAATGGTGGTGGGACAGAAGCTCCTTACCCAGGTCATCCTGAAGCAGTGATGTGAGCTGATGACATGGCCTTGAAAGAGTTTTCTACTATGGAATCAAAAATACCAGCATGAATCAAATTTACAGTTCTCAAAACAGAAGTAGGAAAGTTAAAGACCCATCTGACATTGCTGAGCAGCTACACACCTGCTTCCAGTGCTTTTAACACACCAGACTCTAGCAGGTGAAATTCAGTCCTTATAAGTCATACAATTACCAAAAACATCGCATTGATCTGACAACCAGCTCCCTCAGCCATTACATTTGAGAGTTCAAAACAGTGTGAAAAGTGAAGACCCAAGAACAAAATGCTTAGAAGAACCTCAGTTCCAAGGTCTTCCTTACCTACATGATCAAGTGCCTTTAATATTAAAAATGCATGCCATGGCATATGGAGAGTACATAGCTGGTTAGAAGAGAGGAGTCAGCTTCCTTCATCCACTCCAGTAATGCCCAGCCAGACCTTCCTGCACATGAGACCCAAGGTAGAAGGGAAGATGTCTCACACTGAGCACAAAGCCATGGCTGAGCATGCAGCTGAGTTTGAGCCCACAAGTCCGGTAATACACAGCAGCCTCAGTGGACTATTTCCACCTCTCTCTGCCTTGACCCAGAGTGTGACAAAGCAACAGGAGATCATCAAAGCAGGAGAAATCATAGAAAGGACAAGAACAAAACACAGAAGTGAAGTGCTAGGGAACGGGTGCCAGATCTTTGCATAAGCAAATCTGTTGCCAATCACTTTACTGGATAGAGAAGCTGGTGTGCCTTGAGCACAGTTTTCATATCCAAAGAATTTGGATTTGAAGCTAGTTCTGCTGGCTAAAAGCTTGCCATGAGGCCTTGTTTGTCTTCACTGACAGGGGTGGAAGGCAGCACATGGACCTCACTGGTAACTGCACATGAGACCAGTTTCAAACTGTTATGAGCTTCAGCTTGTCTGTGTGAAGTCCATCTCTCTGCACACCCATGTGGTAATTATCCACAACTGAGTCCCAACACACCCATTCCACAGTGGCCATCTCCTGACTAACCTCCTGCACACAGTTAATGTACACTGGGTTCACACAGTAGGCCCCTACCTGATCGTGACAGCTTTACATCCTCTCTGCAGGGTATCTTACCTGACAGGACTTTCCCAGACCACGGATTGGCTGTCAGGCAGAAACTGGTCCATCCCTCAACCTCTGCTACTGCCTGTTTCTGTGGGATCTCCATGGTGGTTGCACTGCTTTTGCCTGTGTGGCAAGTGCTCCAGTTAGATTCAGCAGCTTCTGCTCCTTTCAGGGGATGACTTCTCCTCTATTCCCTATGTACAAGAGAGCAGCCAGTCTGGCTGGGAGTGCCCCCCTAAAAAACTTCCCAAGCATAGGAGCCGGCTGGCATGTTGAATCTGTACAATGAGTCCTCATGGCCAGGGATGATGTCTGGTAGGACAAATGTAAAGGAAACCCATGTTTAAGAGCGCCAAATTCTGCCAAAGGGGCTCTCAGCCCAGGGAACTGAGGCCATGCTAAGCATTCTGTTGCTTGTCCTGCGAGGGACCTGCTCACAGCTATGCCTTGCTGACTGGAACACCATCTCCCAGACAGCAAAAAACAAAATGCCATTGTGGGAAGCTGTAGAGATGCCTTAGCTAAGTTGGGACAGGGCCTTCAACCACATCCACCCATTATCAGGGAGCTCTTCTCTTCCATGCAAAACTGTCTTACTCTGCCAGGGAGTTTAGAAAATAATCACCAACAATTCAGGGGTTTCAGGACTATTTTATATGAAGATCTACAAAGGAGGTCCACAAGGTTATAAAATGCCATGTCCCTCATTATTCCAGGTCTGCTATTAGAAAAGCTGAAAGACTGACTTCTGCAGAGCCCTAATGAGCTCAGGGGGTTGGAAAAGCAAAAGATAATGAAATTAATTTTTAAATTTTTTTTTTTTGCCACATTTGTCTATAATTCCTGGAAGAAATGAAGACAAATCATGATGTTTAGATGACATTACTGTGCAATTTTAGATGCTTTCTCCCAGTACCAGAAGTAGACAAGTTTCTCAGCAAAAATTCTTTGACGTGAACAAAGCAATACTTCACCCCCAAATTTAGACTGAAATTGGCTGAAATTTTCTTCAAAAAATCACAGTCCAAGGGAATGGGAGAACTGATGAATTTCAGCTGAAGCATTTTAATCTTCAAGGAGCTTCAAGTGAGAAAAGCGGGTCTTATAGTGGAAAAATATTTGGCAGTACAGGCACAGAAATTGCTACCAGCTCCACCTGTAACATGTACAAATTGGTCTGTACTGCAAGGTCACTAGTAAAAAGTAGATTAGTGAGCCCAAATGTTTCCTCTATTATTTGCTTGATACATTCCATGAGAATAGCAATTGTTTAATCTATGAATGAAAATATCAAGTCGAAGCCTTTCTGGCACTACATATAAAAATTCCCTTTTCTCCCACATGTTAACATGGAGATTCACAGGCAACATGCCAAGAAGACTGGAGAAGCTAAATTCACTGTATAAATAATTCAGGATCAAAACCACTGGTGGTAAATCTGGAAAGTCACCATCTGACCTACCATATGTGGTTACTATGGAAATAGCTTTCTCCTTTAACTTAATGTACTCAGTAGTGGGAACCATTTCCTTATGATTCACATGAATCTCTGGCATGTGCTCCACTGCTAAGTGCCAGCAAAAAGCTGTTTGTTGCAGTGATATTATAATACCTTGAAAGGACTACAGGACTGGAAACAGCCACAGTCTCAGTCTAAGCTAACCAGGGTGAAGTTAGAATACCTGTCAGCAAAAGCAAATCAGAAGAGGACCTGGCACCCAGTATTTCTATGCGGTCATGTTGAATGCCAGTAATATCAGTCCCAAGTCAGTAATAAAACTGTAGCTCACAATGAATAGGCATAGCTTGTTTCCAACGCGGAGATGAGGTTCATGGCCACCTGCTTATAAAATGTGTTCTTGCTTGGATTAAAAAGGGCAGGTTTGTGATTCGAATGCTTTAAGGACAGTGTAGAAATTCAAGAACTCAGGACTTATTACCTGCTCCTGTTACTGCTGCATTGTCCATGGAAATCACTTCATTTGTCTATACCTGCAAAACTGAAATATATGTTCCTGTGTATTCATCATGCTGTCTAAACAGATTGAATATCCTGATGATTAAAGCATCAGTCAGAAAGAAAAAAAAAAATCCTGGGATTAAATCTATTGGAGGGATAGAAGAAAGGGAAGAAGGGTCAAATACTGGAATAATTCTCCAGAGTTTTAGCAAAAACAAGAACAGCAAACTAGTGATGGTCAAAATCAGTCCATTTTGAGCACTACTGGGAAGCAGCATGGGAAACTAAACAAGAAAAGAAAAAGTATTGTTACGCAAGTAGTTTTTCCAAAGACTTCACTTCATCTGTGAGATGAATAACATGTTTTGCTAAATAACAAAAAAAAAATACTGTATTTTGTGTAATGCCTCTACAGTAACAAATCAAAATCCTGCATCATGCACCCTGGATTTACAAGCCTGGTTACATGAAGCCTCCTCTGAGATGAAGTGCAGCAGTAGTTACACTGCTCATATTAACACTCTATCCAAGGGCAGCAGCAGAAGATACTGATTTGTTTAATATTTTACAAATCAAAGCCATGTACAACCCCTGGTTATTAACCAGTGCTCTGCAGAACAGGCAGGGCACCCTGTATCAGAGTCTGCCTTTCTTTTGCATAAACCAGCAGAGATTCCTGTCCTTTGCAAGGATGTAAGAATTCCTAGTCACTTGCTATGTGACAAATAGGAGAATGATGTAAAGATCTTTAATTTGAAAGGGAAAGAGCAGGAAAGCCCTACAGAAGATGCTCTTCTTTAGGAGTGCTGGGATCCATCAGGAATTGAAAAGCTGATCACAGATCCTTGAAGAGCCATCCATGGGGCAGTGGGTAGGCACACTCCCTGTAGAAACCAAAGAGAGGCAGATCAGAGGGCTCAGGACTTAACATCTCCTGTCTTTCTCTCTGAGTGATATAGCTTTCCCACTCCTTTATAGGATCCATGAGTCTGCAGATAGATGTGGTGAATATGGACTTTGGAGAGTCACTGGGCATTTGGCACTTTGATAAATCCCAGCTCACTCTGACCCTTTGCTTCCCCCACATCCTTTCTCTTTTATCATGGAGCAAGGCCAATGGCTTTCAATATGCCCAAAGCTGACCAAAACAAAAAGTACAAAATAGAAGTTATTTTTGACACCTTTGGAATGACAGTGAGTACACCACCTTTCTGTAATTTAGGATACCATTTGTGATGCCAGTTTGGTTATTTGATATCTCCTGACATTGAAAAATCATCATCATCTGTGGCAGCTGGGTCACACTGGCACTTACAAACATGGTGGCGATTGTCTGCACCCAGATAGTATACACAATGAGCAATTAAGATGCTCTCATCCTTGTGTAGATAGAACTCAGAAGCATATTTAGAAGTATTGATGTGACAGTGAAACGTAGTTGTCATTCAGGTACTCAACCATCCCACTGTTCAGGTGATACACCTTTCAGTGCCTCTGGCAGAGCTCTTTAATCGTTCACAAACCCTAGTACAGGTTCCCACTGCAGCTTGATAGGGCAATGTGAAACAGTGAGCTGCACAGATGTTGTGTTCATTTTCGGGGCCCTCACTATTAGGAACACATTGAGGTTCTGGAGTGCGTCCAAAGAAGGTCAACAAAGCTGGTGAAGGATCTAGAGAAGCACCTGAAGGAACTGGGATTATTTAATCTATAGAAAAGGAGGCTCAGGGGAGATTTTATTGATCCCTACAACTTCCTAAAAGGAGGTGGTAGCGAGGTGGGGATAGGTCTCTTCTCCTGAGTAACAAGTCATAGGACGGGAGGAACCAGCCTCAAGTTGCACCAGGAAAAGTTCATACTGGACATTAGGAAAAATATCTTCAGTGAAAGGCTTGTCAAACATTGGAACAGGCTGCCCAGGGAAGTGATGGAGACATCCCTGGAGGTACTTAAAAGACATGCAGATGTGGAGCTTGGGGGCATGATTCACTGGTGCACTTGTCAGTATTAGGTTTA
Source organism: Chloroceryle aenea (assembly GCA_013399075.1). Taxonomy (NCBI): domain Eukaryota; kingdom Metazoa; phylum Chordata; class Aves; order Coraciiformes; family Cerylidae; genus Chloroceryle; species Chloroceryle aenea. The sequence goes on from VWZY01012584.1 coordinate 63,311, forward strand.
CAGTTGGACTAGATGATCTTATGGTCTTTTCCAACCTAAATTATTCTATAATTCTATACAGGCAAAAACACTCCTCAAAAGTGCAAAGTATGATGGCACTGTGTGGCTCCCTAGAGATAATTTTCTGTAAAACCTTTCTCAACAGTGGTTGTGTTTGAAGAGTCATTTGGATCCACCAACATTTTATTTTCTATGGGCAAGGAAGAAAGGGATAACAGCTGGGCATCCCTAACTCTCCCCATATTCTGTTTTGAGTTGATGTCATCTGATGGTTAAAACACAGCCACAGAAAGCAGGTGGCTTCAGTCCTCCACATCCAGCCTCGCAGTTCTCCCCTGTCTCTGGCTCTTAGAGACAGTCTGGCTCTTTCCCTGCTGCAAGGGCCCCTGTCCCCCATCAGCTGAAGGACAGGGGTGAGCAGTCAAATGAAAAGCAGGCAATGCTCAGGAAAGGTAGGCAGCTCGTAATGGCCTCCATCTTCCCAAAAGGAGGGCTGGAAGCCTCCAAGTCAGGAGAATACAACAGATGGAAAAGCCATCCTTTTGCAATACATCTGTAGGAGACAAAAGAGTGTCCATTGCTGGAGATGGATTTTTTCAAAACAACCAGTTATAAGAACAGTTGTTTAACCACTGCTTGCACTGTCTGATTTGGGCAGCCATGACCAGACAAGTCCTTGAGATCTTGCAAGAGGCTTCCATAGTTCCCAGACTCCTACAGAGAGGCTTTACCTTGCCCAGGCATAAGTGCACATTTTTGGTCCTTCCTGCAGCTGGATGTAGAAATACATGTTTTGCACATTGCGATGGACTGAGAGGAGTCACCTGATATGGACTGTGAACCTCCACAAGAGAAGGTGTTACAGGGCTGCTACTCTCAAGAATCATATAGCTCTTGAACGACAGTGGTCCTGATTCTCCTTACTTTTAATAAGCACCGCTCATTATTTTATTTGTTCAGATACCTCAGCTGTGGTCAAAATGAGGAGCAATATTGTCTTTTACAACCACTGGGAGTTTTAAGCACTGTTCAAGATCCATCATGTCTGGATATGATGAAGTGTAATCTGCTTTTTTTCCTGAGTTCAAAATCTTTTCTCCTAATAGCCAGTTAGTCATGATAGAGATTAAAAAGCTAGCAAATGGATCAGTAGGTCTTTCCAGAGAACTGTAATACAGAGACCATCACAGTCTACAGATTTACACCCCATTACCTGCGGCACCAATGTGCATTTTTCAAACTCAGGCAAATGGAATTTGATCACATCTGTTAAAACAGTGTCAGCAAAACATGCATCAAGAAGTAACAGAAAGCTCTTCACCATGGATAATAGTGATGAGAAAGCTTTTGATTTAGTCTCATCTCAGCGTTGCCCTTTCTCAAAGTGCAACACATAGCACTCTGCTTTTTTGGAGGCAGCATATAAATTCCCTGCAAGAACATTTATCCTCACAACATTTATTAAGTGATAGCAAGGGTACTGTGTGCTATGGAGATTTATTGGGCATTAGCCTGGTTGTAAGGGGCAACACAGAGCTCACACTGTCAAGAGAGCTCAAGGCAGCAGACCCTGGAAAGGCACTTTTCTCTCCACCTCTACACATGAAACATGTGAACTGCTCTGCTCTCCCAGAGCAGCACAGGTGAAGGACAGTCTCAAAGAGCTGGCAATCTCCTAAGGGGAAAGTTGTCCCTTGCACCTTCACACACACAGGACAGCTGCAGTGGGAACAAGGTTGAGAGTCACACTGTCTCAGTCTGGACAGATGCATTAAATGGATGTTCTGCTTAATAATTAGTCAAGTGAGGTGGAAAAATCTGAAACAAAACCTGCTACCTTGCAGCTACACGTGTGCTGGGATGCAATCAGTCTGTAGTCATAGAAATAAGATTCATAATCTTCTAGGGCGGCTATTCACAGGTACTACGTCAGATAGTGGGGGGTGACCTCGACCTTGGACACAGCCCTCACCTGGGACCTCATAAGTTTTGTGCATGTCCCTGAACCAAGGCAGCCCAGCTGTCTCTTCACCTCAGCCCCCCAGGCTGTGGCTCCCTAATTCACATGGTGCTGGGGTGCCTGTGTCTGGTCCTGCCTCATCATGCAGATGCACTGTAGTGCACACAGAGAGACCCACAGCAGAGCTTCCAGGGCTCATCAGCTCCAGTTCTGCACAGGGCATGCACAGCTATCCCACTTCCAGCACTGACTCAAATTTACAACCACCCCCATGCTCGCACAGCCCTGCTCTTAACATTAGTTGGCTATGCCAGTCCAGTGTCACTGGTCTGGTTAACCACAAGGCACCTGAGCTCTTTATGAATGATGGAAGGGGAATGGCACTGCACTCCCCGGGCTGGGCAATCTGTCTTAGCGCTTTGGATGCCAAAGACCTTTCCCTACCAGGCAGGCAGATAGACCTCTTGTAATTAAGTAATGAGCCCCTGCACCTTTCATTACCTTGCAATCACATTCTATTATGCTGATTCTCTTTAACTCCCTTAACTTTCATGTTAGAACTGCTTGGGTGTTTAATTCTGAAAATGATGGATGAGCTCTAAATGGGCAAAGAATCTCAATTTCCTCACATGTGATTAATATTATCTGGCCTAGGCAGACCTGTGCTGCATATCTGAGAGGTCTGCAAGTAATGCTCTCCTTCCCTACAGCCCATTGAAATTCCAAGCCATCTCAGCATGTCCAAAATGTAAAAGAAACAGCTGAGCATTTTTGCACCATGTTTTATGGTCTTTACAACATCCAAAGAAAATCTTTTAGTAAAGGAATTTATCTGATTAGCAATTATCTGTGTCAGGCAAACTTCGAACTCACAGTTGTTGCTAGGTTATTTGCTTGCATGATCATGTCCACTCATTTCTGTAGAGGATGCATAAGAATTTGCATTATTAGGACAGCCAAATGTTTGTACTCGCAAAAACAGTCTAATGAAAGATTATTTTTTTTTTGTTTTGCACAAAAAAATGTGGGTTTCCTCTGCTGAAAAGAAAAGGAAAACTTTGACCCTCAACCCAATTCACAGACAAAATCATTTGTGCCTTTATTTATCATGAATCAAGCAGAAATAATTATTTGGCTTCTACATCAGTTTGTTTGTTTGTTTGTTTGAATAAACTCAGGAACTTTCCACATCCATTTTTTTTCAAGCAGTTATTTCCAAAGGAATATTCCAACTGGCTTTAGCTGCTCACATTTTTGTCCAATAAAGAAAGGGAAAATGTTAGTGGAAGAGACAAAAGCTGCGGAGTCATACAACTGAGTGATCGTGAAGAGTGCATTTTACTTGGCTATTTCCAAAAATCTGTTTCTCGGTAAATAATAATTCTGAATCCTTGTTCCTCTACAGATCTCAACATTTCTTAGAGAAGCCTTTATCCTTAAAATAAAAAATTCACTTCTTTCACATGCTTTTCAGAAAAGGGATGTACATACACTTCACATGCAAAATTATTTCTAGCCACCTACACTAGCTTCAGTAACCACATATTCTGATTTCCATAACCCATTTTCTTCCCCACACTTTCTCCTCACTGAACTGTCATATTCTTCATTGCACTGTAATCTCCTTTTCCATTCCATTTCCTTGTATCAGAAACTCATTTATTTTCAGGTGCTATCAAATAATTTTTTTCTAAATTGATCACCAAAGCTACAGTCTGGGCTTGCTGCTACCATCATTCTACAGGTGTAGTTTACAACCACATACACACACATGCACAGACATGAGGAAAATTAGGAAAAGTCTGGCACTAACATCAGGGATTTAAGGACCTATAGTCTTGAATTTCATATACTCCTAAGACTACATTAACTCCTGAAGCAGTAAAGATTCACTCTATTTCACAAAAAGAAGCAGTCAATTCTAGCCTACCTAAGTCACCTTGTCCAACAGACTCCTGAACAGTCACCCGTTCATCCAGGTGACTGAAATCCCCATTTTCCTGTCTCTCAGGCTCATGCTGGCTTCTGACATGCAGTTTGAGGTACCTGGTACTAAAATCCATAGAAGTTATACAGACAGAACACCATATATCACATGCAACATCTTAATAGACACATCATACTCTACTAGAAACTGAATTATTCATTTTCTTATTTAACTTTCTATCTCTATTCTTCAATATGAATTAAATTGCCATAGAATCCCTACTCCACCGTAGCCATGTAAGTTGGTTCAGGAAGTTATAAGAGGTTAAGTGGAGGATGACCATTACAAAAGAAAAAACTGAAAAAAATGATCCTGTGTTTACAGCAGCAGAAGCCCCTTTAAAACAATTAACTTTTTTTTTTTTTTAAAGTATCCTGGTATGATGTAACTCTGCTACTGTTTGCTCACTTTGACTTCAGGATTAGAGTCTCCAGGTGCATTTGGCAAGCCCATTCCAAAATATCTGCCTGGATGTTCATCTGACAAGTACACTTGCAGTAGCAGCAGGTTGGCAAGATTTTGCTGAAGTATTTTGGGGACCAATAAAAAGATCTGGTTTTGTCATAATTTATGTATTTTCAAAAATCTATTCATTCTGATAACCTTTACCCTATAAAGAAATTGAACAACACATTGTGAAGTTCATGTATCTTATTTTGTCATTTTGGAATGACAGATTTTTATTTTCTTTCTCCTGAAATGGTCTTTCAAAGCAAAATTCAGTTACAAAAGATTGAAATTAAGACCAAACATTTTGTCTCATTTATCTGCTTTCCTGCAATTTCACTTACTTGGAAAAGGTAGTTTTTCCTTTTCAGTTGGGAATGGAAAATCAGAGTTTCCTTGAAACTGAAGATCTAGTCTCCACCCATACTATTTGCCATTAAATGTGCTTATAAATGCTAGGAAAGGATTTTCAAATAATCAGAACTATATCAAAATTATTTAAAGCTGCATCCATGTTACACAGAGGAAATAGCATTGCGATCACTGTGATCAGACTAATTTCCCAGTGGAGCACATGGATCCAAACAACAGGCCTTTCCCAGTGCCTTGCTCACAGATCAACCAACACGCCAGAAAATAACACCCAGCTTTCACAAAGTTAGCAACTTTTGCAAATAGGATTGGTGAGCTTTAATGAAGGCTTGAGCCAGAATCCTAAAGAATCTCTCAAATCAGAGTGTCTGGATTGTTCCTGGATCAGGAGACAGTGACTTGATGAAACTCTGACGTGTCTTGGAGGAACACACTTCCAAAATTCACTTTTACCAGAATCCTGAAAATATAATTACTCGAGATATCACTTCAAAAACCAGATAGGATAGAAGGTTGGATCCATTGCAGAAAGAAGTCAATGAACTCACTGACACTGAGAGATTTCAGATCACACTGTGCCAAAACTCTGAAATCTCAGTCTTCCCCTTACTCAGTCAGTAAGGGGCTGTACTACTAGATGATGTATCCAGGATTTTTTCTTTTTCCATCCCCACATAATTACAAGGAAGATGGAAATTCTCCACTTGGAAAAGATTAATGTGTGTGTAAGCACACAGGGAACTGAGAGGGATGTTGCCACACCCAAAACAAATGAATCACAGGAAAACACTTTGAAGAACGTCACATTTTATAAAATAAGGTTTCTGCATTATTCTAGAGTGGTTTAGGGCAAGAGAAAAAGTACTCGTGATGTCACCAGGGCTGTTGGGTACTTCCAATCTGGGCTTGTGCTGCCAAGTATTCCCAGAGTGGTGATTTCATTTTGGCTGTGTCAGTACTGCTATCTCAGCTGTACTGCTGCGAATGCAGCTCTTGTGTCATTCCAGCTGGGCTGTTGCTGTCTTTCAAAAGCCTCGTCATGTGTGACACAAGAAATGAACAAGTCAGCACAGTAAGAGTCACAATAACAAATTTTAATTGTTCAAATGGGTATGATCAGTAAAGTATTACTACAGGTACCAGTTGTTATTGGACCAAGTCTGGGACTAAAACAACTGAGCAGCATCTTGAATAAAGTGAACTTTTTGCAGACTCATGCTACCCAGGTGTGTAAACGTTTGCCTGCTCCCAACCTCAGCAGGGTGGCTTGATGAGGAAAAGCCATTGGTGGGTACTTGATCTGGGAGAATGGGGCTTCTGTCCTGATGTGGATCCTCCTAATCCAGAGGAAAAGTTAGTTTTCTGCACTCCACTACAGCAATTAAAAAACAGACCAAACAGGACCTCTTGTCACGTGACATAAGTTTGCCAACTCCTCATTTAAGCCCGAGCACAGTAGTTCTCCTTTGGTAGTTCCAGCAGATGGAGCAGCTCCTATCCTATCATGGGCTCCCAAGTCTCTTGCTGCAGCAGTTTCCCGAGCTCTGGACTTTTCCTCCTCCAGAGCATCACAAGCACACTGTGGCGGTCCCTCAGGCCTCCAACTTGTAACTGGAAGAAAAAGGGGGAACAAACGGGTAGCATTAATTCTGAAAGACCGATATGTATCAAGACAAGCATAAAACTACAAATGGACAGGTAGAACCAGTGCTAAAGAGAAAGCGGTCTCCACTGAAACCAGGGAGAAGCAATGTGGATGTGTGCACAGCTGACCCTTGAGAGACTCTCTTTCTATCTACTTAATAGCTTTTTTGCTTCAGGGACATATGAAAACTTAACCTCTGGCCATGCAATAAGCTGACATTCATTTTTTAGCTCACACAAATCATCTGACATCATTCAGCTCCCTGGTGGGTGAAATGGAGCCAGGGTATGAATCCTGAAGTGACAGGACCCCAAGATCCCATTCCAGCAGCTCACATTACAGCCTGTCATTGATACAAGGGTCTGTACCAGCTAGATTAGAACTAAACCAGAACCTGCTGTCCCACCTCCATGACACAATGCAAACACAGCCTCCTGGGGTCCCCTGGGGACAGATCTTCACCTTCCCAAGACTCCAGAACATGGACTATTTAATGACAGATTGCTTTATTGCCATGCCCAGCTGAGCTGGCCCAGGTGTCCACAACACTGATAGTGCTGTACACAGTTCAAAATCTTGCCCAGCAGCAGATGGACACCCAAGCAGCAGAAAAATTGCCATATCAAACACAGGTCTCTTCCAGTTTCTCACTGTACTGGGGAAATTTGTGTCCAGAAAAAAAGGAACCAGAAGCAGAAGACTCCAGCTCATTCTTTTCCTCCAGTTCATGGAAAAGGGAGGCAGCATAAGACAAAAATATTGTAAGCCAAGAGTAAGAAAATCAGCTGTGCTATCCTGGTAAGGAAAATACAGAAGACCTGACTAGGAACAAAAGTATCAAATACATAGCCACCAAAATTTGTGGAGGGTCAATTCTCTACTTATACACTGAACTTACACAAGTAAAGTCGATGAGTATTTCTCCATTGACTAAAATGTCAGTATAAACTCTTCCTAGTCTAAAGTGACCCACTAATGTGGCAGTAGTAGAGATGAATCTAAGCCTGTGAATTTATATATTGATGAAATGCAAAGACAGGAAATCTATTCTTTAGCTGTCTTCTGACAGCTACAGGACATGTGTCAGTAGGACATATATTGGCCCATTTTGGGTGACATAGACAACATGTAACTGGGAAAGGTCTGAAAATCACACATGTCAGAAGCAAAACCAATTTAAGAAATTGCGATGGACCAATGATAAAATACAGGTGACCAACTAGTGAAAATGTAACCACCCAATGTACAAGAGATGAACCAGAATGAATGCCATTGCAATCAGACTGCTATGTGGCATGTTTTATTGACAGGATGGATTGTTACCCACTGTGTTTCCTAAATAAATGAACTAGAAGGGCAAACCCATTCTTGAACTGAGACTGAGGTCAAAGGTGACAAACTGAATCAGGGTACCTTGGCTGAAAGTGAAAATGACTGTCAAATGATCAATATTAACAGAGGAAGAAACAATCCTGACATAGTAAACAGCTTATCACTATCACTGACTGTTGGATGCTTCTTCTGCAGTCAGTGATTTCTCTGATTAGACTGGAGGGACTGTGATTCTGCCTCTGGATAATTTCAAGAATATTTTCCCTGATTAAAATTCATGTACTTGGGGATACTTCGAGAAGGTCTCTGAAGCTGCATGATGGCAAATTCCCTCGCTACTGCAGTCCCGTCTTGAACTTACCCTGGATGATGGAACTTGCCTCTTGCTCTTGTAAGTGCTCAAGGAAGCTCTTCCACAGGCATAAATCAGGGCAACTCACTGATTTCAGTTCCTGAGGAGAATTAGCTTGATCTCCATTTTTAATCACTATAAGATTTTAGAGCAAAGAAAATTATTATAAATGAGTCAGAGCAAAACCCATCATCCCTTCAGCACTGTGCATATTTCTCTCTACTCTGTAATTTCATCTTTGGAAATTCCAGCAATGTCAATCAGAGCAAACTGAGAGTCCCAAGGAATAACAGAATAGAACAAAATATTCAGTGTTACATCCAGCACAACTTCAGAATGATTTAAAAACTAAAGTGGAACTTCTACAAAACCCTGAGGAAGTTTTACATTTTGTAGTGTCAGCAAAGCAGGAATAGCCATCCTTTCCTCCACAGAAATTCACAAAGAGCTATAAAAATCTACAATAAATCTAAGACTTGTGACCACTTCTTAAATTGAATGTGTTGGAGGGTTTTTGTTGCAAATCCCACAGTACTCTCAGTATTATTGTATTTTATTATACTACTTAAATAAGCTTTAAAATTTATACACTGGACTAGGTATATTAACTTCCATAGCAGCTGTAATCCAGTGAAAAGCTTACAAAAGACAAGTTAATTTTTTTATATTGTTTTATATTTCAGTGTAAGAGCCAATATTGATTCTTTTAGCCTCGGTATTATGTGTTAGATTAGAAAGTCTGTGAAAACAATTCCCTGATTTTCTAGGTGTAGCAAGAAAAAAAGCTAGGCTCTTCTATGTGAACAGATAGCTGAAATAATAGCCACCTCCGACCTAAATATGGCACATGCCATCACCCAAAAGAGAAGCACATACAAAAGGCAAAAGGGTTTTACTTGCTATTCTTCCGTGGACATGCACTTTTTAAGCAGACAAATGGAGATCAGAAGAAACGGAAATGCAAAGGATACAACTTGAAAAAACATCACCAGCATGACAAGGTAAAAGAGAAAGCAGAAGTTCTAGGGAAAGGGCATGTGGCTTGCAGAGAAAGTCACTGTCTCATGTCACCCGAATCTTTCAAAGTTCAGAGAAAATGGATTATATATGTTGTTTAAAAGTAAGCACCTCTGCTGGAGAAGAGTACTACATTAATTCCCCAGTTTCTTCTTTTTATGAGAGCCCACTGCTGCTGCCCAGCACATGCCTGGAGATCCTCACATCCAGGCAGGTCCCCATGAAGTTGCCAGAGGCAGAAGAATGAATAGGCAAGCTCAGATCATAAGGTCAAAAGCTTTTTGCAGACTCAGCATGCAATTCCAGCCAGCTTCCAGTGTGCTTAATGTTAAACAGTCCCACTGAAATCTGGTCTGCTCACGTTTGTACTCTTATTCACATCTCCCCTAGATGTCGTGTGCTGATGTCCTGATTTTAAAAGCTAAAAAAAAATATCATCAGTGTGGGATTATGATTACAGAAGTGTAACCTGAAGGAGAAAGTGGTGTAAGAAGGGAGAATTAGAGGGTTATTCTGAAGTGCTAGCACACGCGGCTATTGAAAAAGATTAAGAAAATGGCATGATACAGTAAAATTTTAAGTCCAGTGGCAATAAAATGAAAGAACATTTAATGTCTAATTCAATTATTACTTATTAAACATTGAGACTGTGATAGGACTTAGAAACCAAATGTGTTGGCCTTCACTGGGTTATCAGTCTGGGGGCTCAACCATCACCAACAGCCCCAATTCAAAGAAACATCACAGTTCAAAAATGCATTTGCAGACTGCACAGACAAACTCTCCCAGAGAGGCTTTGGGAACCCAGGAGACACAACACTGAAAGAGAAGCAATCCTGCCTAAGAAGCCTCCCAGCTCATCTTTCTCTGACCTATTTATGAAAATTCCCCAATGAAAGAGGCTCCACAAGCTCCCCAGGCAGCTTGTTTCACTGTTCTTACAGGAGTGTTCCATCCAAACTGATTGCCACCGCAGGTTTTGCAGCATCCCAAACCAGCTGCACTGTGCCATGGCTGTTAAATATGGGTTTTGGCTTGTTTATGAGGCTTTATTTTCATGCTGTAAAAGTTAGCATGAAAAAATTGACAGGTGAAACTGAGCAAATAGTTTTATTTTCTGCTCTCATTTATTTAAGAGGTCATTGTTTATTGGCATATTTATGCCAGTATCTGTTAATTTAGAAGGTTTGCCTGGAGAGTAAGTATTAATTTACTAACTTGTTCTGTTATTTCCATCTCTTAGTTTGTTTCATTGGAGTCACCATGGTGTCTCCCCCTTATCCCATAACTTACTTCAAGGGGTCATCCCTGTGCAAACTGCTGTGAATCAAATGCAGGTGGCACTAGTCTTTTTGGTCTACCTTGTGCCAGCCAAGGTGACAAACAGACTAAAGAGTCTCATATAAGTCACATTTCTGTATTAAGTTATAATTGTGATATACAAGGGAGTTCAATGGGCTGGTCAAAAATTGTTCTAGAACTGCTGTCCGGGATCAGAGGAGTGATCCATCTATCTCACTATCCTATTTATTTAGCAGAGCTAGTCCCATGTACTTCAGAAGAAACCTTTTAAAATATCACACGGTAGTCAGATACAGATTGAACTAAGCTGTGCATTAAATCACAGTGTTAAACCTAATTTTTAAAGACTGGATTATCCCAAAAGAGCAAGATTTAGTAATAAACTGCTAAAATCTCAGGGGGAAAAAAAAGGAAAAAAAAAAAAGAAAAAAAAGCTTTAATCTAGAAACTAATTTGATAGTCATGAGTAAAGACAGTATTAATGGGAGATAGGTAGGCTCCATCTGTCACACTTTCTGATGTCAGATCCAGATCCAAAGAAGCATTTCCATTACTAACTGATCTGTAGATATGGAAATCTCAGTGAAATCAGCAGGATCTCATCACCCAAATGGAAGCCAGGTACAGCCTTGCTGCTTCTACACCAGTTCACTGAAGCCTTATGTTCCATATGAGCTTGGATGAATCCTGATTCAGAAAAGATTGTCAGGTACCTAATTTTAAACCCCAGCTCTACTGAGCCCACTGTGGTTGGGCAAAGTCTGGTTCCGCTTGATCATAGGGTCCCAGGATCATAGGATGGCTGAGGTTGCAAGGAACCTCTGGGGGTCATCTGTCCACTCCTGCTACTTATAGTCCCTCTGTCTTCACTGAGATTACTTCCAAGAGACAAAGATGACTAATCATGTGTGTAAGAGCCTCCAGCAGATACTAAGGCAGGATTTATGGTCTTACTGCAAGACATTTAATTCCAAATCTTTACTACAGAACAGACAAATAGTCTACACTGTGGTAATCCAGAGTTTTGGTGACTCACCACCCAAGAATGACTGTAGGCATCTCTCTCCTGCTGAAAGGATATGTGAGCAATTCTATGTTGTGCTAAGCTCTACTAGCAAACAGACACTTTCTGAAGCAAGATCAATGTAAGGATCTCACTCACACCTGCCCCTGCATGCTAACCATCTGTGACAAAGACTGCAAATGAGAGCTACGTAGCTTTTGGGGTGGGATTCAGCTCCAGATTCACAGGCAAGACTTTAATGTCCACATGTGCACTAGAGCACAGTATAAACTCACTCCACATTTAGCTTTATGACTTGGTTTTGTTAAACAAGTATAACTGCCTAATGTTGTTTGATATGCTCCAGGGGATCCAGGAGTTCTACATAAGGCCGAAAGATATGCCACAGTACCCATAAAATGGCCAGATCCTCCCTAAGCAGTGTCAGAGGTGAAGCACAATCTCCTAAAATGATATCCAGAACACCTTGAACCATGTTTATCCAAGGCGTCCTGTTTCGATCACCTGCCACAGGCACCTAGTGCCACCTCAAATGCCAGTATCCAGCTACAGATCCAGAAGGGGACAGGTCTCCTTTAGGTCCTACACCATATCTGCCAGCTACATACAGATGCATGAAACACAGCATCTCAAATGACACTTCATGCATTTTTGTGGATAAATGATAACCCTTTATACTTGCTAAATGGGGAGAAAATAGCAGTTAACATCAACTAACTTTAGACACATTCTTTGTGATGACATGAATCACATCATGGACATGTTTATTGCTATTTATTGAGTATAAAGAGGCTCTAGATAATGAGCTCAGATATGGACATTAATGCTGTACACATCCTCATCTGATCAGATAAGAAACACTCCAAGAAGCACTCTTCCTTGTATTACAGGTTTTCTCCTGGGAGATTTTATTCTTCCTGTAAAAATCCAAGAATGGCAATTTTTGTATGGCTGGTTTAAACGTTAATATTCTTAAATCATAAAAAAGTTGTGAATACCTTTCATTTGTCAGCATGCTTTCTTATCAGTAAAGAATACAGCAGCTTATTTCAGGATTGAAAGTCTTCAAATTTTTCACGAAATATAGCAAGAGAATTTACTAAATTAAGTTACAACCATAAGTGAAAGAGAACTGAAATTATTAGATCCCCTAAACTGCAGAAATAGATTAAGGGATGAACATAAATAGAATTACGTGCCTCCTTGCAGCCTCTGCCAATGAATATTCTATCCAATCAAAGTGAATACAAGCTTGATAGGATCAAGCAAAAAATGTTATGAGTAGGGTGGCTAATTATTGAATGGAAGGTTGGCAGTGAAACAAATAATGACATCTCATTACTAGCTCATCAAAATGGGCATTTCAATGTTGAATTGAAATCTGTAAATAAATCATTTAAGACACTTTAACAAATTCTATATTCCAGCAAGTTAATTCAGCATAAATACCTAACACTTATTGCAACACCCACTTTTGATATTTTTGTGAGTGGGAGTTGTTTTAAGAGGAGCAGTCCTTTGGTCATTAAGAGCATCACAAAATCCTCTCACTCTATGCTTTCCTTGATTTACTTTTTTAAGTTTGGCGTGTGCCTTTATATACTACAAATGTGTGTGTTTCTGTACTCCTAAAGGATGAGAGAGAATTACCAAGGAGAATAGCAAGTTTATAATTTTTTAACTGTAATGGGTAACATTAATTTTACTGATCAGAGCAACAACAAAAAATATGTAAAAAGATTCTTTTTAGATTTCTAAACCAAAAAGATGCAGATTTATCACACCACACTAAGCTAAACACTGTTCCCTAAAAATCTGGAATCAAATAACAATTTGGTCCTTCCTAGAGGACTAGATTATCTAGTCCAAAACCCCTGCCATAGGAATCTCCCTCAAAGTCCCAGCTGCACATACACAACTGGTTGCCACAGTTTAGCTAAGAGTGGCAATTTTCATGTAGTGACTGATTCCACCATCAACTGGGTAGTGATGGGACCCTACAGAAAAGGAACCAAGGCTTACAGTGGATGCCATTTGACTATGACCCAGAAATGTATTCTCACGGGTATTCGGTCACCTAACACAGGCACCTAGTGCCACCTCAGATGCCTCTTTGCTTCAATGTCTGCACAGCCAGACCATTCTTCCAGACTGATCCTCTGCCCATTTCAGTGGTTCACTGGGTCCCATGGAGGTGGGAGCAGAGGCAGTAGTACCTCTGAAAGAAAAACCTCCCTGGACAGACCGGGTTACCTTCTGCACTGGGAAAGTTGGCAGCAACTCCTTTTGCATCAACATCTTTCTTAAACAAGCATACACAGAAATAAAAACAAACCCATCCTTCTTAGGTCGTTTATCTCATCGCTTGCAAGTCATATGAACTTGTAATATTTGTCTTTGGTATTTTTTTAAGAAAGAAGAGTCAGGGGAAGGACTGGCAATCAGAGAAACAGCTGTTCTGGCATCAGTAGAAATGCACTATATAACTTCAGTCTTTCCAGCAAATTTGCCTTACTAGAAAAGCATACCTAGTGACAGCTTGAAAGTATGTCTTTGAAAGGGAAAAGTAACTTTAAGAATGTGACATGAAGACATGAACAATTAAATGCTGTTCTTGCCTCATTCACACCTGCAAAGTGCTCTCAGAAATACACTCTTTCCCCTTCCTCATGTAAGATGTCCCTAGATACATATTAAAGCACAGCATTCTCATGGGCCTCCTGCAAGACTCAGAGCAGACAGAAAAGAGAGTTTCCAGTGTTCATAAATCCTTACACTTTGAGCTACTGGCCCTTCTGAGTCAGTGCTCCATTCATTGCTGCTCAAAAGTCAATAGAAAGGGAGGCACATAGTATATGCAGAGCACCATTCAAAACTGTTCACAGTCTGCCCTGGTTATTTTGTAGCTGAACAGATTTCCAATTTCAGGTGACAGTAAAAGTCATCCAGTCCAACTTGTAGCATTGAAGAAAACCAGGAATCTCCTTGCCATTCCTGCAGCATACTGGCTAATCCATGGTGGAGCTCTGTGGTAGCCCCTGCTTTCTTTTTAGTGTAGAAAGAGAAAGGATCAGCAACACACAGTTGCTGAAGAGTAGTAAGTGCTCTGTTCCTAATCTCTCCCACGTGTATGAGAAAGTAAATGAAAGCCAAGTAAAGAAAATGGGACACAGAGGACCATATTTTCAAAGTGCAGCTCTTAAGCTGTCACACATTACAAGCCCCATGCACATTACACCCATTTATGTCACATTTGCACTTGCAGATTGTAGGCCTCCGGTGCAATAACTGTTCATTTTACACCAGCAGAGCATTGACACCTGAGGCCAATGTGCTCCTGTGAAGAGCAGAGGCAGCTCTGAGAAAGCTGTGTTTGCTTTCACAAGAATTAAACCAGACCCCACTGTTTATCAGACAAGTTCCCCTTGTTTGTGAATGAGGTATTTGTCCATGAGTTGGAAAAACAACCCCTGCAGTTCTGGTGGGTCAGGTCTCTGCTGGGTCAATAAGCTTTTCCCCTCCTGCAGCTACAGCACATGCAGTGCAAGCCAGACAGCTGCACTGCAGAGGTGGGGAAGAAGCAGGACTGCCTCTCCTGGTGAAAACCACAGTCCTTACATGAAGCTCAGCAGCTGCTTCACGAGCTGTCGAGAATTAATTACTACCATTTGCAACACAGGCTATTGCAGTAAAATCATAGAATCATAGAATCATTTAGGTTGGAAAAGACATGTAAGATCATCAATTCAACCATTAACTTAATTCTACCAAGTCCACTGCTAAACCACGTTCCTAAACACCGTATCTACACAACTTTTAAAC
>VWZY01012586.1:69586-81108 GCA_013399075.1 Chloroceryle aenea
CTCACCTACATATTGCTGCTAAGAGAGGAGATTTGTCTTTGGTGAAAACTCTAATATCATCTGGAATTCGTGTCAATGAACAGGACTATGCAGGTTTGAAAATTACTCTTTTATGGTCTTGTTTTATGATAAAATTATATATAATTTATAGTATATATGGTTTTATATGATTTGTGTAATTTTGATATAATTAAGCACTCTTGATTTATGATAAAATTGTGAGGAGGAAAGGAAGTCATTCAGCAAGTGCAAGCACATTCAGTGAATCCCTGGTTTTTGTGCCTCAGCATGGTGCTAATGCAGCCTCTTTCTCAGCAGGGGTGTTAATCAGGCCTTTCTCTGCTGAAGAGCATATTTTCAGAGATATGTACAGAACTTGGACTTGAAAGTTCATCAGGAGAATAATGCTTATGCACATGAACATTTCCATGTGTGAAGCACATTCACACAAGTCTGATTTCCTCAGGAAATAAGGACAAAAGTCAGATTACAAGATTTTTTTATTTTTTTTTTTCCCCACCTAAATGCATAACACATTTCTGTTCTTCTAGTCTCAGAATGGATGGTATTCTATCTGGATGCCTGTCAGACTTGATATTGTAAAATCCCACTGGTATTAGAAATCAGACGATTAATATTATGCTGCTGCATTTTTAGAGTCTTTTTACTCTAGTTTTTGTTTCTGTTGTTATTTTTACTAGTGTAGTTGAAAAGTAAACATTATTCTTCTGCTTAATAATGGATACTTTTCCTCTAAAATAAAGTGTATTATACAGGAAATAATTTACCTTTTGATGTTGTCAGTGATGTAGTCAGATGATGGTTTGTGTATGATTTATCTTAAACAGAGTAGTCTATTGCTTATAGTACAGTAAACACAGCAAAACTTATTATCACTTGTTAGTGATCTGCGTGCATCTTTTCAAATCAGATGCATGCTGTATGTGTCATCTTGCTTTTATTAGGTTGGACAGCACTTCATGAAGCTTCCAATAGGGGATTTACTGAAATAATCTTAGAATTGCTGAACGCCGGTGCTGATGTTAACAGCAGAAGTGTGGATGGTATTTTGCCAATACATGATGCTGTTTTTGGCAATTATTTGGAGGTACATTTTTTTTTAACATTACATTACCTTATCCTGATTTCCAGGAGAGGGTCAGCAAAGCAAAATCTTTCTTTAAATAAGGAAAGTCACAGTTGCTAACACAATTTTAGTGTAGATTTGCTTTTAGGAAATAAACAAATATTCTTTAAAGTGATCAACATTAGAGAACTATTTTTCAATAGTGATGGTTGAAATTGTACAGTTAGTTGATTTTTTTCAGTCCAGTGGACTAATGAGAAAAATTCAGAAGGTGCCCGTGCTTCTTGCCTATATTGGGTTTTTAAAAAATAATACTAAAATTGAGCATTCTCAATTTGATCAGGTAGTCCAACCCCACTGCCGTGGGCCGGGACATCTTTCATTAGATCAGCTTATCCACAGCCCCATCTAGCTTGTATTTCAGGACTTCAGTGATGGGGCATTCACAAGTCATCGGGGCAACCTGTTCTTGTGTCTCACTATACTCATTGTAAAATATTTTTTTTTGGTAAATAAAAAACCCTAGGCCTCCTGTTTAAAAAGCAACATTTTTTTTCATTAACTGATCCCTTCTAACCCAAACCATTCTATGGTTTTATAGAATAGAAAAGACTATTTCAGTTGCAAGGTACCTACAATGTTCATCTTCTCCAGCTGCATTACCAATTCTGGGCTGCCCAAAAGTTAAAACATCTTATTATAGACATTGTCCAAATGCCTCTTAAACACTGTCAGGCTTGGGGCATCAACTGCCTCTCTAGGAAAGCTGTTCCAGTGTTTGACCACCCCCTTAGTAAGGAAATGCTTCCTAATATCAAGGTTCACCTCTCCTGGCTCAGTTTTGAACCATTCCCAGGCATCCTGTCAGTGGATCCCAGGCAGAAGAGCTCAACAACTTTCTCTCCACTTCCCGTTCTCAGGAAGCTGTGGAGGGCACTGAGGTCTCCCGTCAGCCTCCTGTCCTCCAAACTAGACAAACCCAAAGTCCTTAGCTGCTCCTCATAGGGCATTCCTTCTGACCCTCTCACCAGCTTTGTTACTCTCCTCTTGATCTTCATATCTGTCTTAAATTGTGGGTTCCAGAAGTGCACACGTAAAAATGAAATACTAAAACAGTATTAAAAAAAAAAAAAATTAAAAACCTGCAAATGATGTTGGCCCAAACGGTACATTTAGTTCCAGGAAACTGAGTGTAAGAAGGCAGTGCCAGATTGGCTCAAATATACCACTTCTATTCCTGTCAGAATAGCTGATGTTTCATCACATTTATCTTTGCTGTGAACAAAGATAAAATGAAGAGGAAGTTTTCAGAGACCTGGTGCCAAACTCTTAGTAAGGTGATTGAAAACCTGTAAGCCATTATTTAGTGTTGTGCAAGAAAACCAATGGAGAAGATTTTGAACTTCTAGTGACTGTTCTTTTTCTGATACTTTCTGATACGTAACAGTACTCCGAATGTAAGAAAGAAGAAATGCTAGAGGTGAGAAATCATACCTGTGAAAATTCTTTATCATCCAGGCTCTGACTTTATCATCGACTCTTCCATATAGTCTGAATTTTGGGGAGCAGATGATTCCATTGATGCCAGTAATCTCATTTCCACATTTTACAATTAGGCAGACTTGGAAGTGATTTGGAATTGGGATAAAAAATCATCAGTGCATGTGACCAAAACCCAAACCCACTATTTGAAAAAGGGCCACTTCTTTTCTACACTTTGATCTTAATAAATTGACCAGTTCCTTTTAATTTAGATACATGAAGTTTTGTAATTGCTTTCTGTAACAGCACCATAAAAGTGGTAAGTTTAATGACAACTTATGAATTAACTGTCTATTTTACTGGAAAAATTGTAAGTGTAAGATACAATTCTGGGTTGATAATAGCCAATTAAACTTGTTTGTTTAATTGTGATTGTAAGTGTAACAGGTTTTAGAATATCTTTTGAGTAGTTTTATTGTTTGTGACTTATGATAGATGCAACACACATAGTTGTATTAAAAGTCCACAACAAAAATTACCACACTACTACTGCTACGACTACTATATAATAGGCAGCCAGGATTCTACTACAGCATGGAGCAAATCCCTGTGAGAGGAATGGTTCAGGGAAAAATGCTTTGGATGAAGCGTATGATGATGAAATGAAAGAACTGCTGAAGTCTTACAGTTCTACGGACTGCATACTTCCTGTTGAGACTACTGAAGTCACAGGTATTTTGGTTCTGTAATGTAATTCATAGGATTACACTATAGTCTTCAAGAAAAAAATGTACATTAGAATACAGAGCTGCCTATTATCTGGTACTGATATTTTTAACTCTATTAACTACTGATTTTTATTTATTTATATGTTTTCAGAAACTAGGATACATGAGGTGGGTTTTTTTGCCCTGGGAGAATGTGGTATAAAGACATATAAGGCTCTTCAGATTTTTGTTCTTACCCATATTTCCCTTCAGAGAAACCTTGTGCTTTTGAAAGTAGTAATTTTAAACACTTTTAATTTCCTATGCAACCTAAATTTGATCTCATTTGTGTATGCAAAGTATTTTTTAATGATTTGATCTGCCATTGCATCTTTGTAAACTGTATTAGCTAGTAAACCTGTGATACTCCTGCGAATTAATTTTAAATTCTATTTATTTTTTCTTAATTGTGGAGAGAGAAGATCTACATTAAGAAGATCAAAACATCATTGTGACTGTGGTAAAAATGATGATGTATCTGTGGAAGCACAACATGAGAAATACAGTGTGGTAAGTATAGATAATAGAGTTTTGTTAAACTACTTTATAGTGTATTATTGCATATATACAAATATATACTGACTGAATAATAAAAAAAAAATAATATAGACATTCTAAAGGGTTAATAATTTCTAAAAGCCATCATCATGCAGAGGCTTGCAGTATATAATCTCTGGTTTACAGTATACAGGTGTGTATGTTATCACTTCTCATTGTTCGTGATTCTCATGTAGTTTATTATGTGAACAGTAGTCAGTAATTACATACATTGCCTATGTGAATAGAAAAAAAGGTAAGGAATCCTGAGGCTTTTAATCACATTTGCAAAACAGCTCTTTGAAAGAGTAATTGATTTTTCTTCATGATAGTGAAGGTATTTAGAAATTGTTGAATCTTAACTTAAAACAAACAGTAAAATTTTTGCACAAGTTGTATACTAGGAGAGCTCTTCCTGGTATCTGTAGGCTATGTCCACATTGTCTAGGTGATGTTGTCATGGTGAAATTCACTGTCTAATCCCTGCAGTGTGGTCAGAAGTCAGACTCTGAATGTAGACTAGTTGAATACTGAGTACGGTGCTCAGTTTTGGGCCCCTTTCTACAAGAAGGACATGCTAGAGCATATCCAAAGAAAGGTAATGAAGCTGGTGAAGGTCCTAGAGCACAAATCTTATGAGCAGTGCCTGAGAACTGTTTTTTTTTTAGCCCCAGAAAAGGAGGGCTAGGGGAGACTTTATTGCTCTCTACAGCTCCCTGAAAGGAGGTTGTAAAGAGGCAGGGACTGGTTTGTTCAACCAAGTAACAAGTGATGGGATAAGAGGAAATGGCCTCAAGTTGCTCCAAGGGAAGTTTTGATTGGATATTAGGAGGAATTTCTTCACTCAAAGGTTATCAGGCCCTGGAATGGCTTGCCCAGGGCAGTGGTGGAGTCTCCACTCCTGGAGGTATTTAAGAATTGTGCTGAGGGATATGGTTTAGTTGAGGACTTGACAGTGTCAGGTTAATGACTGCACTCGATCTTAAAAGTCTTTTGCAGTATAGGCAATTCTTTGATTCTGTAAATGCCTGGGCAAAACCAGGCTGTGACAGCCCCTTGACACTATGTATGTCCACCCTACCAGTGTTCCCATTGCCTTTACACAGTAATTCCCTGCCTGGCATGACTTAAATCCACCAGTTGTTATCTGCAGGCCGTAGATCATGGACTGTGTTTTATATGATGCACTTGGTTCTACTTTTTACTATAATTTCTTGTTAAAAGGAGTCTTCTGCTGCCATGCAAGATGCAAATTTGAAGCAAAAAGAACTGTTGGTGTTTGAATTAAAAACTTCCAAAGATGCAGGTAGATGTAAATTCAAGTTATTTCTTTTTTTTTAGGGGGTAAATATCTTTGGTAATGCTATTGTTTTTAAAATAGTATTGCACATAGTATATTTGAGTATCTCCTCTGGAAAACATAGCTTCAGACAACTAAGATTTTAGTAAGAGCTCCCAGGTAGGAGTACTTCCTGAAGTACTTCCAGTTTACATAGGAATGAATATGATGAGAAAAAAGGGAAGCATGCCGCTGGAGGGCATGTGTTTCAAGGTAACCTAGTCATATAGAAAGGGATTATTAGAACAGAATGCACACTGTTGGCAGCATGATTCAGTTAAACATACATGAGCTTCTCCATGATCAAGAACAGCTAGTTCTGTGTAGTGAGCCTAAAATAATTTATGAGGGAAAAAAGAGAAATTTTTAAGACAGACACAGTGGGTGATGGGCAGTTTGAGAAATGCTGTGCCCAGAGGTATAATTTGGTGTAGGCTATCAAATCTCAGTTCAGATTAATCTCAAGTGCCTACTAAGTCACACTGAATTCCTAGGAGATCATGCTACTGGTGCTGTGTATCAGTGTGAGACTCTTGTGTCTGTGCCATGACTGTTCAAGTGGCAAAGGAATGCCTTTGACCAAAGTCATGCTCCCCAGCTGCCATCTAGGCAAGACTGTGTACTCTGGAGCAGTTCATGCCCATGAAACAATTTGGCTTCCTGACAGAAAGGAAAGGGGTTTTAAAAATTATTTTCTTGAATATAGGATGGATCTTTCAAATAATATTTAAAATAGTCAATTTAACCTTCTTAAAATAAAGGTGATATATGGAATTACACAGATTTATAGCTTCCAACTCAAATTTATGGTGTATGAACTGTTAATTAAAATCAATATGTTCTCCTCAAAAATACTTGACAAACAGGTAAATGATACAAATAGACAGGAGCCTATAGCCACAACTTAAATGAGCAAATGACCTGCTACACCACTTAGACACACAAGACTATGGGAGCTGATGGGAGCCNNNTCAAATACTGTGTTCAGTTTTGGGCCCCTCACTACAAGAAGGATATTGAAGTGCTGGAATGTTTCCAGAGAAGGGCAACAAATCTGGTGGAAGGTCTAGAGAGCAAGTCTTCTGAGGAATGGCTGAGGGAACTGGGTTATTTTTCCTGGAGAAAAGGAGTCTGAGGGGTGACCTTACTGCCCTCAACTACTACCTGAGAGGAGGTTGTAGTGAGGTGGGGTAGGTCTGTTCTCCCATGTAACATGCAGCAGGACAAGAGGAAATGGCCTCAAGTTGCACCAGGTGAGGCTTAGTTTGGACAGGAGGTAGAATTTCTGTCTAAAATTTCTTCACAGAAAGGGTTGTAAATCACTGGAACAGGATGCCCAGGGAAGTGGTAGATTCACCATCCCTGGAGGTATTTAAGAGACCTGTAGATGTGTTGCTGAGGGACATGATATGGTGGTGATCTGTCAGTGCTGGGTTAACAGTTAGACTTGATCTTGAAAGTCTCTTCCAACTAGGATGACTGTATCACAATTCTGTGATGTTAGATTTTTACAATTATATATAACTTGAAACAGTCTAAGCTCATTATACTATTTTATAGTACTTCAAACATAAAGATTTTAGACACCTTCTTAAGATAGTGTAACTTCTGCATGTAGCTTTACATATAATTGTCGTGTTACATAGCTCCTTGCAATTCAAAGAACTTGAAAAGTCACAGTGTGTTTCATCCATAGGACACTTCTTTAATCTTTCCTGTTCTCTTACTAATTTCCTAGACAAAGCATTCGCATTTCAAAATTTTCCAGTACTTGTGCTATTTCTTTTTAAGTTAAACTTGTATTTAATTCATCCTATGAAGGATTTCATTAAAAGTACTCTAACTGTAAAGAGCTATCAGTATGCTGATGGCTAAGAGCTTTTTGCCAGTGTATTTGCTACATTTGCTTTTGGCTGTGTATTTGCTACATTAAAAATGTTACTAATGTAGTTATTTTCTACTGGTTTTTGTCATCATCATTTTGATTATACCAAAATGTTGAACAGATGTATATATCCAAAGGATGTCTCAGATGCAAGATACTTTGAATGAAATGCTTGCAAAACAGAAGGCAGAAAGGGATACCCTTGCTAAAAAATACAGGTAAGTACACAAGGATTGCTTATATAGGAAGCTATTCTTTATAGCAATAGTGACAGAGATTGTTAGGTTAGCATACCTAGTGTGAAAGTAAAACTATGTGGTTTTCATTCAGATTTTACAGAAGCATGTTCTATACTAGCTTCAGTTACTTCCAGAAGAGTTTACATCATGGAAGAACTTCAAGGTTTAGCTAACATGTACTCCGTGTGAGGATAGAAATTAGGTAGTGAACATAAAAAAAGGTGTGGAAGAATGCCTAGTCAGAAATTAAGAAATTGTCGTACTGAAGAATTAAATTTAATTTTGCATAATAATGGAGGAAAGCAGACAATACTTTTAGTGTCCCTGCCTCTGGTTTTGTTTCTTTAGTATTCCTAGATTGGGAGTGTTCAACCAACAGCTCACAAGAGTCATTTAGAGCAATGGCTTGAAGCATGCTTGTAGACATTCATTTTTTATGGAGATACCTCAAATGTGAGCTGAAAGTTCTCACCTCAGTATGAGCATGGACTATGTAAATTGTTAGCTTCCTTCTGCTAGGTCTCACAGGGGCTCTTTTTACTCCCAAGAGGAGCTACCTGTATGCTGGTCATGTGCCTGCTCAGCTAACACTGTAGCATCATGTTCAATGGATGCTCTAGGCCATCTGATGGGATAGACATCCCATCAGACACCTATTATTTGTGTGAGCAGTACTTGTTTCATCCTTAAAAAGCAACAGTGTACAGCTTTCAGGCAGTTCCCTGGGAAAATATATGGTTTGGTTGAGCAAAGAGACTGAAACATTTCTGTCACAGACCATTTTGACAGCTATGAAATGTAAGATACATAAGATTACACAGATAATAAAAAAGACAAGAGAGGGGCTTATGTGAAGAGAAGTTAGGGTTACAAACCACCCTTGTGAGCAAACTAGTCACTGAATTAAGAAACAAGAAGACTAAAATTGATATTTTCACAAACTGATTTGCCTTCTAGTATTGAGAGTGAAACCATTCCAGAGTGAAGTGATAAATATTTCTGGATATTGCAGATACCCTGCAGCTAATGCAACAGCTATCTGTCAATGTACTACATCTAGCTACATGCTAAATTATGTTAAATTTCCTTTTTATTATGTATATGGTGAACATTTTATTTTTAACCTAATAGAATATAAGCATTTGTCACACAGTACATAAATGTGAGAAAACAAGGGGGATCATCACATTTTCCATTGTTGTATTGTTCAGTTAGTTGTCCCAGGAAGAGATACTATTAACAGTTTTCCATTTCTGCCTGTGCTTTTGAAAATATTAAGATATCTCTCACCTAAGAAAAAATGAGGAAAAAAAAAGAATCATGTTTGTTAGTGGCTGTAAATTACATTGTCTAGACTGGGACAGTGTGACTTGCAGTCGCTTCTGCTATGGGTGGAGTTAAAAGCAAAGAATGATGCTGTTGCTTTTCTCACACCTTGTGGTACTCCCCTGTCTTCCCAGCAGGATGCCAGAGTGGTAGTGCAATCATTATGTCCCTGGAGGGGGAAATAGGAGAAAAGAATTTTATGCTGGGATGGTGGATCTTGTACCAAAGGATGTAGGGAAAATAAAGAATTCTCTTCTAGCTGGAAAGAGGTGAAGTCCCCCCAGGGAAGGAGTCTCACAGGGAAATCAGGTCAGCTAGGAAGCAGTGTCTGATAAAGGGAGAGACATTCCCAAATTTACATGAAACATCCTAAACTGTTCTGACCTCTTTTCTTAGTGGTCACCTGGTATTATTACAATAGTCTTTTAACAAAATGTTTTGGTTTGTACACTATAAAAAGTTTCAGTGTCATCCTACAGTAGATCATACTGAACTCATTTTAAAAGGCTCCAAATTAGAGCCACAGAAGCATTGAATTCAAGGAACTATTGTGGTTTGTGGTAATAAAAGTTCAGTCAGCAATAATACAGACCTAATTTTGACTCTGTGAATGAAGCGTGGTATGGGAGGACAAAGTTATTACTGAATTTTTGGTGCTTTGCATGCTATTTCTTCAGTGTGTTGTGCATAAGCCTGGGATTTGAACTAGAAACTTTATCATGATAAAAACATTTGAAGTTTAGGTGTTGGCAGAGGCTTCTGAAACATTCTGAAACTGTTCTTAGTGGGTTATGTCTATTGAACTGTTTTTATTTTTAATTTACAGTAACTGTCGTGTCCTTACTATTGCTTTTCAAAATGTATTTTATTTTATTTTTGATGACTATTACTTTTAAAAATGTATTTATTATTTCCTATAGGGCTTCAGTGGAAGCTTTTAAAAATGGAGCACTGAGGAAACAATTAGTTAACCTCGCTTCTAGGCAAAAGAGTCTGTTAACCATTGCCCAAACCCAGGAAGAATTAGTCCAGAAAATACAAAATTACAGAAGAACAAATCAAGTGTTTAGTGCATCACGTTCAGAGAAGCAAATCTCAAACGTAGTTCATGGAAATGATAAAAGACAAAGTTTAACTGCTGATGAAATCATGTGTCCTGATGCAGGTACATTTAGCATGGGGCGTGGTGCCAACATGCCCAACGGAAACAGCGTAGAAGCACAGCTCTCTTTAGAAAATAGATTTTTGGCTCGGGAATGCAGCCAGCATCCACATATCCGCTTGGATGAGACAGGAGCAAGTAAAGAAGCAATTAGAAGCAAAGAGGCTTCTGGTCATGCGTTGACATCTGAAAACAGGAGAGAATATCCCTTCAACAATATGTCAAAGCTGACAAATGCTGTAAAAAGGGTGGCATTGCCATTGCAACCTCCTGTTTCCACTGCTAAAAGAAAGTTCTCACAGCAAAGAGACATTGATTTTGTACCTTGTGTAGCAATTTCACAACAAGGAAACAAGTCTTTAAATCCCATTTCAGTGACTAATGCATTAAATCCCGTGGAAGCCCGAAGCACTGGTGTCAATAACAACATCTTGCAGCCAGACAGTGACTGCCAACAGGTTCTTATAGATGAGTATCAGCACAGATACATAAGTAAGAAAGCTTTTCAGCAGGAGCAGCAAGTAATTTTGTCAACATCTACAAAGATCTCCCCTAATACTCTGCAGCAAAAAGTAGTTCAGAGTAATGAGAACTCATTTAATGCCAGTTTGGTACTTAGAGATCTCACTGCAGATACAGACTATCCAGTAAACTTCAGTGAATCTCCTCAGAGTTGTAATAATCAGGAATGTGCACAAAAACAAGTGAGGTATGGAAGAAAAAATAAGAAAAAACTTCAACTGATAGATCTGCTTGAATTGGGAAGGATTAAGCCAGGAGAAAATGTTTTAGAATTCAAACTGCAGGTAATTGTTGCGATATAATAATGTTAATGTATTAATGAAAAAAACTAACCACTGAAATGGGGAAGCAGCATTTCTCTTGGTTTGGTCTGCATCTTCAGCACTTAGTATCGACAATTTTTATTTATTGATTACAGATAATCTTTATGAGTTTTAAAGGTCTATGCGATGGATTATGTTTTCTGTCAGCCCATAATTTTAACATCCAGAATACTGCCTGTGTAAAACTTGTGTTTACCTTTGCATTATCAGTTTGTTAATATTTCCTATTGCTAGAACCAGAGTGGAATCACTGGTTGGTCTAGATTGTGTAATACCTGGCTTGCGTATCAGAAAGCACAGGAACATTAAGGCTTTTATGACTTGAAAGCAACTATCAAGTCCCTCAAATAAAGAAGTGTGACATCAAGCATTTCATAGTGCTGTGGCAGACATGAATATGTGCAAAATAACTTGCTTACAAGACAGCTGGTTTTATAGTTTCCAGTCTAATACGTACCATCTTTGAAAAAAACCAAACCACAAACAACACAACAAACAACCCACAACTGAAAAAACAAACCACCTCTTTTGTTAGTGCAAAACCATGTCCCTGTGCCTCCAAACACAGAGCAGATTGCAAGGCAGCTGCTTAGTGACTGCCTTGGTATTGAGCAAATGATGGAATTACTGAGTGAATTCCCAGCTGCTAGCTAGTTAATTTCCAGGGCAACATATTGATTAAAGCATGAAAGGTTCTCTTCAGTGAACTCACCAGGTGTAGTTAATGTAGAAAAGACTCCCTTTTCTGCACCTATAGTCTGTTTGGGAATGCTGAAAGTGGCCATTTTGTGTGGTCTTGTGTAACACAAGCCAGTGTAAGTCACGAGCCTCTCTGCTGTGCTGTGTCATAGGT
>VWZY01012590.1:0-40615 GCA_013399075.1 Chloroceryle aenea
AACCTCCCAGCCTCTCCCAAATCCCTCTGCCTCCCTTACACTGTCGCTCTGATCGCCACTTGCAGAGTACTAGAATGTCGGTCGTCCTTCCAAAAGTGTCATCCAGCAGGACATATATGACAAGATTTCTTACCATCATGCTTTATCATGAGGGAAGGATGGGGATTTAATTGAAAGCACAAAAGAAACCAGTGTTCAGTGGTGCTGGCGGTACAAATCGAACAGGCCCAGCTGGGACACAAATGCTGTATTTGATGTCCTTCTGCTTCACTGTGGCACCTCACACCAGGATCTTGATTTTCAGAGAAGGTTAATGTGCTCTCTAGCTTGACAATGGAATTGGGGTGATTCAGAGCAGAAAAGAAAGTCAGCTGCTATTAGGATCCAGGTGCCAGATACTGATTTTTATTTGGAACACTTTAGCATCTGGCTTCTGGCCATGAGGTGACTAAATTTGTAGCCTATTTAAGAAGTAGATTTTTACATTTTTATTTATTTGTTTTTTAGCTGGAGCCACAACTCACCTGCATTCAGATTTCTGATGCATGTACTTTCAGGCTGTGCTGCTGGAATGTATTAGAGCACAGACTTTGCCCATGTGTTGGATGAGAGATGTATGATTGCTCTTGCCAGTGAAAACTGATCCCTAAACCTGGCTGCATTTCTCTGAATACTAGTGTCAGATCTAAGTGACTCTGTTGTGCCCTGAGGTTCATGGCAACACTTTAGCTTTGGTGTTTTTATAATCCTTTAAAAGTTAAGGTTTCAACCCTTAATTCTGCTACATAGAGACACTAACGCAACTTGTTCTTTCATTTAAATACGGGTTACTTCAGGCCTAGGGGTAAAAGTCATCAGTTTGGAGGAAGATACAGTTGCTGTCTGTCACCTCCTCGCTCGTGTGCAGTGATCAGGAACATCAGTCATTCAAAGCATAGTCATGATCTTTAAACTACCTGTGTAGACTTCTCACTTCTAAAGCAGTAGTGTAGATGTCTCTCCAGCACTTCATCCCAGCTCTCTTAGATACTTCTTTCAAGGAGGGATGAATCAGTGCTATCTTCCTTCTTCCACTTACAATAGACAAACCCTCATTCTATGTTCAGAGAGATCTCCTAGCTCTTACATGGCTAATGTTATGAGAGGCACATCCACCACCTACCCATTGGGTGAAGAGTGTGGGAAAGACTGAGGAAAGGCACCTAGAAAAATGGATATGTTGTCCTTCAAACATAAGAATTATGTGAGAGTGAAAGGACTTGTAACGGAGAACAAATGAGGAAAGATTTCTGCAGTGGTCCTTCTTGAACACTTATGAAAACGATCAATAGTTTTGAAAATGGGGATGACTGCAAGAAACTAAGTAAAATTCTTTTTTCTTGTTTATTTTGTTTGAAATGTTCTTAAAGGTCAGAAAATTCATTCAAACTGCTGGGCAACAAGAAAGCAGGGCATCATTGTTTACTGACCATTTTATCCTGTTTCTTTAGGTTCAGATCCTTAAGTCATAAGAGGAGACAGTTTTCACTGTCTTGTTCTTGCCTATAGGGGCTGTTGTTTCTCCTATGGACTCAGCTGAAATGTTTCTGCTGATTTCTAAGAGGAGAGGTTTTATGTCCACACTCTTCTGTGTAATATGGAATAATAGTTTGTCTAAAACAACTCATGACAGAGCACTGCATGGCTGTGACATTGCAGCATCACTGGTGAGCAGCACTGAGCTACTGCCATACCCAGTAGGGTGCCATTAGCAAGGGGACAATTGCATTTCTTTCTCATTTCCAGAAGCCCATGGCCACAGCAGAACTTATCTTAGGCCTTCTTTCTAGTGACTTATGTTTGTGAGGACTTATAATCTAAGGGTATGTATCTTGACAAATGTTAGAGTGAGATCATTTGCCACATAGGATTACCTATAGGTTGCATAGCAGTTTCATTTCATAAAATAAATGTTAACATACTACTCAGGGAAAGAAGAAAATTCTTCTCAGGATTATCAGGGAAAGAAGGGAGAATCAGTGCTTCATCCTTTCTAGGCTCAACAGCAATTGCCTGAAGCACTTGAAAAATCCCTATACTAAATGCTTGCAGTCACTTCTGTATTAAGCTCCTATATGCTGCCTATTACTTGGTCAGCTCATGGTTTCCTCTGTGAATAAGTATATGCTAGGCCTGGCAATGTCTTTGTTTGAGTTGATGAAAAAAGCTCATATAAACTCCAAAGGTAGTTTTTCATGAGAACAGGCAGAGAGAACATATTTGTGCTCTGTGGGGTAAGAATCATCTTCTTAAATAATGTGTGGAACATCAGCGTCCTGCAGTGCCACTTGAGTGAAGTCTAAGGCCAGTACAATAGAAACAAGTAAATATGCAGGTAGAAAAGTAAATAACCTTAAGCTTCAGATATGTGAGGGTTTCTGATGCTTAAAGCAGAGAGAAAAAAAAAAAAAAGGCAGGTGAAAATCTACTATGATCTATTTCCTTATCTGTGACAGCGTTTTGAGATAGGGCTGAAGACTTCATAAAAGGGAGAATTTCTTTTGGAGATTCACTTAGGTAGGCACACTTGTGCAAGCAGCAGGCAACAACACCACCTCCTAGGAAAGCAGCCTGGAGAGGCACAGGGAGGACATGTTCCCCAGAAAAAAAAAACCTTCTTTTCACTGTAGTCATTGCTGCCCTGGAGTCAGTCAGGGTGCTGGTTTGACCAGGCCACATGATAAATCTAGACTGATAAATCTGATAGTGCTGAGAGAGGGGCAAACAACAGAAGGGAGGGTCAGGAAGATCATCCTGACCACATCATGTAGATCAACCAGGTCATCCTTATGAAAAATTAATGTAGATTAAAGTATGCATTTACTGCTGCTCAGGCTGTCCAGTTCTGAAATGTAAATTAAGGTACCAGGAATTAATACATTTACTTGTCATATTGCTCATTCAGAGTTTGAACTGATATACCCAGCAAAAGGTAACTTGTTCACATTTTAAAAATGTTTCAGTAAACTCTTGTGAAATTATACTTTGTAAACAAATGATAAATAAAACATTTAGGGTTTCTGAGAATGAGAGAGATGGAAGTGAAAATTTCCTTCACAAAAGAAAGCTTGTTTTAAAGACATGTTTCATTCTCATTAAAAAAAAAAAAAATCACTAATACAATCCAAGGTGATTCTTGCCATTACAGTCTTATTTTTAATGGCATTGGATAACATGAAATTAAGGATACATAACCATTTTTCAAATTAAATTGTAAAATATAGCTTACTTCTCTACTCAAACAATAAAGTAAAAGATAATGTGTAGGAGAAAAACAAACACTGAAATTGAACACTTAATTGGAGATTCTTAGAAAGAGAACTTAGAAAATTCTGTGATCCCAGCAAGTGAATAAATCAGGTTAACTTTTTTTAGTGAGTAGAAGATTCTTCTTACAGACTCCCAGTGAAGCCAAAGGGACTTCTTCATTTGTCCTGATCTGCAGAATCAGGCAGGAAGAGGAGTTCATTGTGCAGAAAAAGTTACAGATTATTACTGTGAACATGCCTGCAATAATTACAGAAATCACCTAATAAGCATTTAAGGTGGTTATGTTGTCTTTCAAAAAGTCATCGGCCCAAAAAATGACATTATAATTTTAGACAAGAGTGTGACAAAATGCCAGAATCACATTTCTAACGCTGCTGTATCTGGCTCAGTAAACCCTGAAAGTCTTGGCCATTTTCATGATTCTCTTCTCCTTTTGGCTGTCATTTCTGTCATTTTCTCAGTTATTAATATTTTCCTGTTAAGAATTCTTAGATCTTATTTGTTCCTTTACATCTTATTCTCTGTTGGCAACAAAGCATCATTCCAAAGAAAAGGCTTTCTATAGATGCTGAGCTTGTCAACATTCCATCCTCCTAACAGTCAGCATTTTGATACATATTATGTTTGTTCCTTCTTAGTTCTTCTCCATACTGCGTTTTTCTTCTGATCTCAAAATTCATATTTTTTAAACCTAAAGGTTATATATATATAACATTGTGTTGTCCAAAAATTATTGGAACTCCATCCTACAAGAATTTAGAAATGTTTTTTATGTAATCAATTCTCAGAGTTAAATGTAAGCACTCATATACGTGAAGTTAGTGCTATGGGATTTTGTACATTCAGGACCTAAACAACATTGCATACATCCAGATTAGTATTATAGATTACTTAGTTTCACTGCTGGAACTGATATCAGAATAAATTAGTCTTCATGATTGATTCTGAGAATGTGAGAACTTTATGGTCCACAATAATTAATTGTTCTAATTTAAGTTGCATTTGAAATACAGCAAGTAGTTATCAAGGTTTTAAAGATGATGAATTCTCAGAAATTAAAAAAAAAAGGGGAAATAAATAAAGGTTTGGTGAGAAGATTTGTCAGTCATCTTAATCAAGAAAGAATTTAGCAAATTTTGCTTCCTCAGGACTGGAAATTTCAGTCACTAGCAGCTAATGTATCTGTTTTCTGACAGTATTTACAGAGGCTACCACTGTGAAGTGAGCTCCATCATACTGTGGCTGAAGTGGTTTCTTTGAATTATTCACAGCAACAGCTACATTAGTTTTACCCAATTAGTTCTTTGGGTGCAGAGTCATTTATAAAAGTTAAAATAAAGCCTGTTCTTTCATACTATAGCTGTTTGGAATATTCCCTACACTACAATACCAAAGCAAAATAGAAAAAAAAGAACAGCTGTAGGAATTATAAGTCAATATAGCTTCATTAAAATATTAATTTATATTATTTTATCCAAATATACATGAGAACAAATTGATACATTATGTTATTGGATTTGTTCCATGAAGAACACACCACTTCTTTTTCCTCATAATTAGCACTCAGAGTTAGCATTCCCAAAGTACTTCGGTTCATAGTTCCTTTTCAGAGCAGAAATGTGTCTTCTATACGAATTTACACTAACCTAAATCTATCTAAATTCTAACTTCAGTGTATCAGACTCTACATTCAGCATATTCTGCATAGCAAGAATCTGTTAGCTTGCTGTTAATTAGGCCTAATAGCCTGAACAGTTATGCAAGTGTATCCCAAGTATGACAATTACATTTTTCTCACTTTTTTCAGCGTAGGCTGTATTTAGCATTTGAATATACTATTTTTTCCTTTTTCATTCATTTATCTTTTTAAAAAACATCTTTTAAATGTTGATCAATGTGAAGTGGTTTCCACAGAAGTACTGCATATTGATGTTCCGCTCAGCTGCTCATTTCTTTCTTATTCTCAAGCAGCAATTTCCCAGAGCCTGCTAAAATGAACAGCTCTACTGAACAAACTCATATATATGGTGCCATATTGTTTCATTATAGTGAAGTTAGGTTATATTTCATTAACACCTGGCTCCTGAATATTAAAGCATATAACATGATCACTTGCTGTTGCAACAGATTTTACATCATTATGCACCTTTTTGCTGTCACTAGAACAGGGAATCTCATATTCTCTTACCACAACTTATGAACCTAAGTTGAATCAAATCCAAAAGCCTCAGGTACTGACAGGACATAGGTGCAGTGGTACATACTTGTGCTGGAGCAGCTACGATCTGACTGTAACTGTTTTGTCAATAATAATTTTGATTTCTCTCTATTTTGATAGAGTCTATGTTTTCACAGCTCCCTTTGGCTTCAGCTTGTGTTTGTGGTATTCAGGAGGTCTGATAAGCAGGCACTTAATGTCTGAGTGGTTACATATCTACAGTCTACCACATAGAAATTAATGCAGTAGTGTTTATTTTAGGAGCTCCCTACAACACTACAAATTATGGCTCCACTAAACTCCGCATAGATTTCACCTGTTTGCTGTAGGTTACCAAATACTGGGATGGATGATCACAATGATCTTTTCTTTCTTCATTAAGGGGAAAAATATCAAAGAAAATACAAAGAAAATACAAAATACCCAATACTTGTTCACTATAAGATTATGCTTCAGTTTTCAAATGTGCAAACCCAAGAAATGTCATGTTTGTGGTAATATCCTTACCTGCCATATTGTATGTCAACATTTCTGTTGGCTAAGTGAAAATGGAAGAGAAAATGCTGGGCATGTCTCTGATTCTGAAAAACACTTAAGGCTAGATCTATAACAGCATATACAAGAGCCTATCCCAATTCACTGAAATTAATGAGTGAAGTGCCTAAAGAGGAGGTAAGTGCTTCAATATAATTTTGGCACTGGAGATATAAATACTTCTGCAATCTTTGAAGAGCCCCATCAGCTATGGGAGTAGTGATCAATGTAAAAGTATTTACATGCAGTGCAAGATCTGAGATTATACTCCTAGTTTTTATGTCAGTTATGCTGATTTTTTTTAGTATGAAACAATATTTATAGAGCATAAGATAACTCATAATGCTTTAGAGCTCACTTATTTCATTCTGCAAGAGACAAAACAGTATAGTGAAATATGAATATTTGTTTGTAACTTCCATATATTTTTTTTTTCTCTGTGTACTTGATACTTTCTTCCTGATGTTCCACTGAAGAACCAAATCAGAATATAAAGATAGAATTTCTTTGTCATGCAGGGAGCTACATTAACAAAAGAAAGCTGCAGAAGGCATTATAATGATAAATTAACAATAGCTTTAAAAGAAAAATTATGAAAGTGACAAGGCTCTAAAGAACAGAACAGTAAATTAATACCTGAATGCAGAAGTTAGTACTAAGTACTAATAACAACGTGCATTTGATATTGCAGCCAACCAAACCATTGTCATTATCAAAACAGTATTAATAAAGGCATAAAGGAAAAAGTACAAAGTAAAATTTGTAGTGGTGGCTGTCACAAAGGATTTAGAGGTGGCTGCTTCCCACGTCTGAAAAGACAATTAAAAAGTCAGGATTTTCACAGCAGTTAGGAAAACCAGACAAAACCAGACACGTGAACACATAATGCCACAAGAGGCATCTTTCAGTTGAAACGCTGTACCACATTATTTTCCCTTCCTGTCATACTGATAGTTTATAACTGTTCTATGTTATGATTGACAGACTCTTTTGTGAGGTTTTTTTTGTAAGGAGCAAATATATCAGCAGGCATATATGTGAATATATATATACTCTTTATATTAAAGTATGGGATGTAAAATGCTGTTAATGACCTGTACGTAACTACTTCACTGTTACAAGGTTATATGTCAAAATACACAATTCTTTTACATATCTAAGATACAGAAAGTCACCCGACTGCCCTGTCTGCTGTGAATTACTCCTTCAGCTCCTGATGACCTTTTCTGTTTTAATATATTGAATGGTGAAGGAAAGATTTACAGAAATTATCTGAGTTCATCAGTAACTCGAGGTTTTTTGTTTTGAAGAACTGTTAGAAAAACATCTTAGGAACAACAAGATAGTCAGCTGAACCTATTGAAGCAAATCCAAATCTTTTCTAAATGTGGCCTCTCTGACAGATACCTACAGAGAGATGACAAAAATAAAAAGATAGAGTAAATGGTAACAGGAAAATTTATTATTTTTTTTGTGGTGGAAATGTGCTACATATGAGATTAATGGGGAATTTATAGACATTAATATACAGTAATGTAAGCTCAGTTATAAAAGGCTGTTAAAATGCCTATGTAAAATGGAAAGAAGTCTTAACGAAGTAGGTAGGAGAATAAGGGAGCTAGTCATATGAAGAGAAGTTGGATATTACAGGCATAACTTAAATCTGACTCAAAGATTACACTAACCATGCTATTAACAATAAAAGATATAGATTAGATGAAGCCAGCAGAAATGTGAAAGGGTAAGTTTGTGAAATAGGAAGCCTGCTCCTTCCTTATGAGTAACAGCCCTTAGGAATGAGACTTTTTCCCTCATCCTCTTTTAATTTAGGGCTGAAAACTTGGAGAAGGGTAAAACATGTTGTAATACCAACTGAAACAAGCCAGCAAATGCAACGTGGAGAGGAAACATTTGGGTTTTCCTTCTAGCTGCTCCACTCCATGCTATGAGAAAAGGCAGCAGAGAGTTAAAGGGTTCCTTTCTGCATGCTCTCCCATGGCAGGTGGTCGTACAGGCACTGATTTACTTGTTCTTTGAATGAAGACCAGTAGCGACTTGGTCATTCCTGAAGGATGCATTGTCATCCAGGGCTGAATTTGAATTGGTCTCAGAGAATAAACTAGTTACAGGAATATGTTATATTTTGCCTTCTCCAGAAACAACAGCTTGCATGTGAAATGACTGAGTAAATGAAAATGCATACGGAAAGGTCAACAGAGTTGTAGGGTAATGGGAGATTTTCTTAATCTAGTTGTAGATTTGAGAGAATCAAGTGGAAGAAATGAAGCTGGTAGTGTCTATATGGAGATAAAACACAGCTGCTGTTTTCTACATAAGTTTCAAAATACTTTCAGCACAAATACTGCTGAGAATGACAAAACCCAGAACTATGGAGAAGTTTGTATGGAGGATGTCAAGCATAAATGTGAGATTAAAAGAAAAAATAGAGGTGAAGCAGAGCTGTATCCTATTAAACATCAAACCAACATGTTTCAGGCACTAATAATTAAAATCCAGTGGGTTGAGGTACTAGGGAATACAGAGAGATTTCAATACAACTATTGAACTTGCAAAAGGTACTTAGTGCTTCAAGCAGATAATAAATATATTATAAATGCCTATATATAATGTACTAATGAAGTTCAACACAGAATTAAGAACATGGTTAACTAATTTTGTATTTGACTAATAAACTTTTTCTTAACCTTGGTTACAGTTTTATGAAGTGCACTTCATATTATAAATCATGAAAGATTACAGGTGTTGCTCCCTTTTCCATCTGCTGGAAATTGGGAATTGAAAGATCATATTCCTAAAACTCACAAACCATTAAAATCTTCAATCTGACTTTTTTACATTATTTTTTTATGTTGCAAATGTGTCTTACACCTTGTCAAGGGTTCAGGTTGGGCTGGCCAGTAGACAAATGACAGACACTCCATTAATCCTTCTCTTTTCTCAAAGGGGAAGAGAAAGTAAGAGTAAGAGTAAAAGTAAGAAAGAGAGACTTACAGATTGGAAAATAAAACTAAAGCATCTTTAATGAAAAGAATAATAATAAAATGAAATATATACAAATATATACAAACCCAATATCAAACCCAAACCTCCTGATGGCAATTACATCATCATCACCACTGTGGGCATGTACTGGGAAAGTCCCAGACTGGACTCAATGTCAGATGGGATCTGGATTCAGGAGCTGGATTCTGAAACTGGATTCAGGAACACGTGGATCATGATAAAAGGCAGAACAGACACAGACCTCCCCTGATGACAGCCACTGAAGAAGAGAACTTGACCCTTGTTATCTCTCAGCTTTATACTGAATATAATGTATACAGAATGGATTACCTTGTTGGTCAGTTTAGAATTACCTGTACTGTCCACTTCTCCCCTCAGGTGCGGCCTCTTACTTTCTGCATCCCCCAACATGGTACACAAGATTTAGCATGACTTTGGTCTGTACAGGAGTAAGCATAAGCAAGAGCCTTTCTACATACAAATCCTTCATAGGAACTATAAACATTGAGCATTATCAGTGCTAGAAGTAGACATTGCCTGCAAAATCTGCCTTTGACTTCAGAAAGTGCAGTTACTTAGAAGAGAATGAGTTGAAAACAGAATTAATTCTCTTCCAATTCAAAGCAGGACAGACCTGTAGTTAGCAGCCTGTGCTCTGTCAGCTCTTGGGGTCACAAAAAGGTGACTAAGGTAGGCAGAATGAATGCTATAAGGATGAAGTTCATAGTAGGTCAGACCCCCTTGCAGAGGTTTCTAATCAAAAAAAAGCTGAAATCACTACCTTAGCTGAGTAAAGATCTGTCTTTCTCACAACAGGTGTAAATGGCCTACTTTTATAATCTCAGAACTTTTTATAATGTACAATTATGAAGTAAGATCATCAGTTCTAGTGTGGGATGTTTGCACCACTTCTGTAATGAAAGATGCTGTAGCAACAACTGTGACAACTTTATGCAGAAGAATCTATTTGACAATTCTTCACTGCTCCCATCTGTTCTTGCAAGGATATGGTATGCAGCACTTCAAAGGTAACTAGCTAATTTGGAGTAGTCCAGAGGCTGTTTGAAATCATGCAGCTGCCTACATTAACCTAAAACTAATTTAGTTCTCATGTCTTTTAGTGTTGTGCAACAAATTACTGCAAACACCTTTAGTAACTGAATTGGAGAAGAAAGCAGA
This sequence comes from Chloroceryle aenea, assembly GCA_013399075.1. Classification (NCBI taxonomy): domain Eukaryota; kingdom Metazoa; phylum Chordata; class Aves; order Coraciiformes; family Cerylidae; genus Chloroceryle; species Chloroceryle aenea. The sequence continues at coordinate 10,265 of VWZY01012590.1, forward strand.
AAAAATCTTCAGTATTATTTTTGTGGATTATTTTTTCAGACTGTGACTACATGAATGCTTACACAATTTTTCTTGGTTTAATTCCCATCTACCAAGCCGATTACAGGTTTTGCTGGAACACACATGGGCATCTTCACCCTCACAATTGAAACATATCTTATTTCTAAGATGCATGATAGAATAAAGATTATTGTGCTGAGGCATAATATGATAAAAGAGCATATTCTAATCATTTATCCCTGAGAGACTGCATTGCATGTAAATCAGAAGAAAATTTGGCCTAGGGGATCACGCTTATCTCTGGGAGAAAAAGCACACCTTTTGCAGTAATGTTAAACAAGGAACGTGTGTGGCCAAACTGTGCATGTGGAAGGAACATGGTCTCAAGGGGTTTATTCAACCTTTAGGCATTGTGCTGTAACATATAATTAGAATTCTACTACATAGCTAATCATAGAGGCTGGTTGCAGATGAAGTAGAGACCCTGGCTGCCATCCATGCATTTTTACTGCATCAAAAGAAAATTTGTTGATAGTGTCAAATTCATATTCATAGTATCTGTGGTTGAGAGTGTTTTACCTAGGAGCACATAACACTACCTTTTAACAGTGACAGGACCAAAGGATCAACACCTATAAACTCTTCTATTTGGAAAGAGGTAGAGAGGAAATACCTTTGGTCTTGAAAGCTTCCCGGTTTAGTTTTCTCATGATTATGCTTAGTGTTACCTCTGTAAATTTAGAAATGATAATGGGCTAAGGACATAGATGAGAATGGACACTGGCCAGAGAAGCCTACAGTTGAGGACAGGTAATAAATTATGTACTGGACCAGATGTATTCCTAATAGAGCAGTGCATCAAATACATTTTCACACTGATGGGTAATAACACTTCCTAAATAGTTGGTTGAGACTACCTGGTCATTGGGAAGCATATTTCTAGGGAAGAAAGTGATTGCTTTTGATAGCATGGAAGTGACCTTGGAAGAAGGCACCTCTCTGTTCCACTGAGTTATAAGAATGTGGAAACAGAAAAGGAGAATGCAGCAGAACAGAGATTTATCTCTTTGAGATTTAAAATGCAAAGAAATTGTGTGAAAACTTAGCCTCCCTGAAATCAGCTGCAAAACTCTCCTTTACCCTGAGAAACCTAGAGTGTATCTCAACTACAACTCTGATTTTAAAAGAGATATCTAAGTAGACAAATTCATAGTTATTACAATGGAGAACAATAATGTTAAGACTTTAACCCTGATATGAAATATCTTGCTTTCCCATCCTCAGCCTTTTCTAGACCAATGCTGGCTTGAGGGGATTTGTTACACTTGGATGAAATATGAGAGACAAAAAGCTCAATGAATCATGCAAAAAAGCAGTGAAAGTGCTAGGAGGTGCAGAGGGAAAGATTGCCTGTTAAGGAATTAAACAGAAGGTAGAGTGGAAAGGAATAATTTTTTGAACACGTAAAAATATCACCTGAAACAAAAATCTCCAGCTCCACAAAAATATACTCTAGATACTTTAGGGAAAACTAATTTTAAATGACATTTTCCCATCTCTTTCTTTTATAGATTCTTAGATCTGACCTATAGCTATTAATGATGACATCCTCCCATGTTAAGAACCAGTACTATGGTATGTGGGCCTATGTACTCCTTAAACCTCACTTAAGTTTCCAAATTGTGCGTGAGACAATAAAATGCTGTGCACTGTTGTGAATAATGTCATAGAACACATTTTTCAGTTTTTATAATGAGACTGAAATACAAGTAATTTTTTTCTTGAAATGAACAGTGAAATACTTTCACCATGGGTCAACAATGCCCCATTGTTTTGTTATCACCTGCATGTTCTAGGCAAATATTTCATTTCATATTCACTTCATATACTGCAAAGGCTTGTTATACAGAGAGCTGTCAGAGTTAGGCTACATTTATATTCAAATGACAAGTCATGATTCATTTTTTAAAAGATCCTTTGATAGCACTAAATAGCCTGATTAGAAATATATCATTATGGTACATTATGTCAACCAAATCTTTATGAAGCAGCATTCAGACTGCCTTTAATGTTTATTATCTTCAGTGACGTCCAGAAATGGAGACTGAAGCCAAGCATGGTCATGCCGAGAATGGAAATTTGAGGAGTCTTTTTCATTTATAATAAACAGACCCAGCTGGGAGCACAGCTGCTAACCAAGGAGCCAAAGCTCTAGCTTCCTGCTACCTGGAAGGGTCTAATTACAAAACCCACCTCAACTGGCTCTCAAAACTACAAATACAGGGACAGGAATATTTTAGATATGGTCTAGAATTCTATCAACATAAGGCGTCTAAAACAAGACCATATCTCTAAGTAGTGAGGATATTTTATACAGTAATATAAATCCAAAGAGCTATTAAACGAAACTAAAGTAATGTACTTCCAGGGGTATTTAACTTCAAAATCCTAACTGACCCAGTTTGTCTGATCTCTTTTTACTAAGCCATCTGGAAAAAAAAAAAAAAAANNAAAAAAGGACCCCAAGCCAAGCCACAGTCTCTTCTTAAAAGTGGAAGTTTAACACTTAAACAGAAAAATAGCCCTTTTCAAGTCAAAGTTATTTAGCGAATCTTATTACTCAAAAATCTAGAAAATCAGATAGATAAGTACTAGTTGCAGCACAATTTCCTGCATTTTGAAGATTTTAAGATAGTACAGGAAAAAGATTTTATAAAAAATAAAAATTTAATTTAGTGTCTAGTGAGATGCCAACAAACATGCATCAGTTGCTCCAGTAGGAGGACCCTTACTGCAGAAGTCTGCAAAAGACTTCCTTTTTTTTGTGTGCATCAGTAACTATGTTTCTTTACTCATATGCCAGAAATGGCCAGACTCTGTCAGCCCCTTTAGTCCACAGACTCATGAATATTATATCAATCAGTTATATTTTATTGTAGGCTTTGCCATAAAGCTTTCTCTCTGTCAATTAAATCTGTATTTTGGATGGATGGATTTTTTTCTTCCAGGTTTGCTAATTAAATCACTCCCTATCTTCTTTCCTCTTTCTGTCCATTTCTTCCTATCTTTTTTTTTTTCCCTAGTGTAGGGTAAAGTTTGCCATAAATAAATAAAAAACTAGAAATTCAATTATTGTATATTATGCTAGTTTTTGATTGGATAGAGTTAATTTTTTTCACAGTAGGGCTATATTTTGGATTTTTACTGGAAAAAAGTGTTGATAATTCAGGGATGATTTAGCTGTTGCTGAGCAGCACTTACACAGAGTCAAGGCTTTTACTGCTTCTCACATCACCCCACCAGCAATTAGTCTGGGGGTGCACAACAAGTTGTAGAGGGGGACACAGCTGAGACAGCTGACTCCAACTAATCAAACGGGATATTCCATACCATATGACATCATGCTCAGCATATCAAGCTGAGGGAAGAACAAGGAAGGAGGGAGGTGCTTGTCTTCCCAAGTAACTGCTACATGTGATGCAGCCTTACTGTCCTGGTGATGGTTGAACACCTGCCTGCCAATGGAAAGTAGTAAATTTATTCCTTGTTTTGTTTTGCTTGTGTGAGAGCCTTTTGCTTTACCTATTAAACTTTTTTCTCAACTTACAAGTGTGCTCACTTGTACTCTTCTGACTCTCTTCCCCATCCTACCAGGGAAGAGCGAGTAAGCAGCTGTGCGGTGCTGAGCTGCCAGCGTATATATATGACTTACATATGTTTTACTAAACAAAAGAGAAAGGGCAAACCATTTTCAGTCTAAATATGGCAGTAAAAGATAATAGTACAAATTGAATATGTTTTCTCCAATGAACAGATCTTGTATGCATACTTTGTATATCAGTAAAGTAAATAATCAATTAGCAAGTGATGAATGAATGGTGCAAGACTGTAACAAGCAGGAGGATGCATCATACAACGTGCAAGAAGATCCTTTCTGCATCTTCTCTAGTTCCTGCCTTACCTTTTATCCCATTCTGCACCTTTGTCTCTTGTCATTTGCTCCTTATTATTTGCCTTTCTTTATGTTTCAGGGACCATCCACTTCTCTATAAATAGGGTCAGCAGACCTTCTACAGGAGCAACAGGCAAAAATGCTATTTTTCTGGCTTCTTCACTTAAAGAATTGGAGGAAATGTTTGTAAGAGGGGCAATTCTCCACCTCTTTTGGACCTGCATAGCAGGAGGAACTATGAAAAGACAGATAGTTGCCCCTGAAGAAGAAATTAAGAAATTTCTCTTTTTTTTTTAGCACAGATGGCTGCTTCACAACATAGGTTTAGGAAGTCTGAGAAGCCAAGAACCTCCACAGAAACCTATTAATGCTCTTACTTTGGGATTACTTTGTCTTTTTCTACTTTCTTTATCCCTAGAAGCATTTTGATCACTCCTGAGTTCTTTGACTTCAACAGTCTGAAGACTTGTCCACATTGTCAAACCTCTGCATGACATGTTGTAATATGCTTTTTTTTATGCACTCTGCTCTTGTGCAGCTGAAAAAGGACATCACATTCAGACAAAGTAAGGCAATGTTTGCATGCCAGAGCTCTGTTTAAATGGGATTCAGATACCCCCAATAAGTACAAATCACATGTAGAGGATAGGTTGATTCACAGTGATTTTTGATAATGGAATTTACAGTCAGCATGGTTTTGAAAAATGGACAGCACTAAGATAATAGGTCTAAAGTGCTTGCAGTCCTTCATGTTCCATCATGAGGTCATGGCAAACAACAGCAACAGTTCAGGCATCTATCTTTCAGGCAATTTAAAACCTTTGCCATAACTATCACTCTTAGCCTCTCCAATCACATACAATTTCATTTTCATTCAAAATCAGAGTTGAAGTACAGATATTTTTCAAATTCATGCACCTATCATTAAAGGATACAATTCTTGCATTCTGCTCCCCAGTGTGTTTTTTCCTTCATTATCGTTACTAAGAAAATAATTTTCTCAAACACTCTATTAACTACACTTTTTCCTGGTCTTCCCATTCCTACAGACACCCTCAGCACGTTCTGGAGTGTGTTCCCACAGCTGCCTCCACCACTCACCTTAAGGGCTCTTTGAGGGCTGGTCTGAACACAAGGCTGAACAATGTGTGGGGAAGCACCTGGAGAATGGAGCAGCTCCGATGAACAGCCTACAAGTGAAAAGGAAACAGGTGGAAGAGAACATTATCTTCCCTTCTTCCTCATTTTCTACCATTGGACTGTTTCAAGAGGGTTCAGGACTCAGGAATAGATGCTGACTTATGAGAATGCAAGGCACAGACTGTATATGCATTTGCAAGTGTGTTGTATAAGATCAGAGGACAAAAGCAAGTTTAATCTTTTCTATTAGTTAATCGGCAGCAAATCTGCTTCTTTTAAGTGTGCAAGGGCTCTATTATCTTCTTTCTAGGCACCAGCTTCCTATTGATATTAATGAGAATTATGTGAATTTAGGTATGGTGATACTAATTTAGTTATAGAAAAATAGCTTTCTGTTCTAAGTATTCTAACTGTAATTTTCTATGGCTTTTTTCTTGAATAGGTGTCCTTTTGGATAGCTCTAATATTACATAAAATATGGTATTTATTTCAATATACAATATGGACAATCCTTATTTCCTTATTTTTATTATCACTTGGAATAGCTTGATTCTGAATATGTGATACACCTGTACCACATTGGAATGATCTTATACTGAAAATTTCTGCCCATAGAAAACAGAACTACAAGTGTCTTTTTCAGTGACTTACCTAGTTCTACCGATTTTTAAAACTCTCTATCAAATTGTTGTTACCTGGAGTTAGAATTCCAGAACCATGGCTTATACTTGTGTTGCCCTAAAATTCTGCTACTTTAGGAGCTTGATTTCTGCTGTAGATGAATGGGGGGATAACTGTGTTAATTGTTCAACAGGATCAGATAAATTTCTACCAGTTGTTACCAGAATAGTAGTGGTATAGGTAAACAGAAGTCAGGATTCCACCAAACCGTAACATTTCAAGTGTTTCTTGCTTATTTAACATAGGAAATAACATCCCCATGAGATCTATTTTGTGCTCACAGACAGATGATGCCTTCCTGGTGCAACTGGTACACAGAGGGGAGTATAGCTCTTACATTCCCTCCTTTATGTGGGCACATGTATGTCAATCTTCCATCTTGTTTTAATTCATAAAACACATAAAAAAAAATGCAAGTCAAAAATCTGCTTTAATCTACTGCAGAGATTAAAAGGTGAAGATACAGTTAATGGCTCTTTCTTAGTTTTGAGGAAGGTTGTTACAGCAGCCAAAAGGCACAGACCTGTATATCATAGAGAAGCACAACATACAGCAAAAAATGCTTGATGCTGCCAGCTTCCTGGTAAAAATCCCTCTTAAATCACAATAAAAGACTCAATCCCTAGCATAATACTTTCTGAAAAGAAAAATAAGTCCTGCCAGTACCCTGACTTAGCTGGGAGGTAGGGAAGATTTCATTCACTGTTTATCAGTGTTTATGTCCATGCCCTTTCTGTACAGATGGAAATGTAGTGAAGCAGAAGCTATTTGGGGAATATAAGCAGGCTGGCAAAGACTTACAGCAAGATATGAAAATAAAAAGCTCAATCCTATGTGTTAGAAATGGCAATGCAAACTAGTTCCAAATCTCAGATGAACTCTTTGCTTTTTCAAGTGCTGTTAGTTTTATTTTTGCACAGTTTCTAGTCTTGAATGCCTATTAATAAGAGTTCTTAATCAAATGGTTGTTTTATACTTCATTTTCATAGAGATGAGAAGCTGACCAAGGAAAAGGAAAAACAAGATGTCAAATTACTGTCTGAAGGTTTGTTGAAATTCCATCAGCCTGTTTTAGGTGTCTGTGATAGTTTCTATTATATATTTATCTGGATCCTGTACTAATAAATGAGCTAGATGTCTCTCAAGGGATTGATACAGTATTAACTTGGATGAGAGAGATCTTTAATTTTCTATTCAATATGGTGTACCTCTGCAGTCTTTCAGAAGTATGTATTTCAAAATATTGGAAACAAGAAGTAAAATCATTAATGCATGTTCCCAAACATACATAGGTTTTTTCTTTTTTTTTTTTTTTTCTTTTGAAGGCTAGACAAAACATGGCTCCACAAAACAAAGGCAAGAAGAAAACCCTCAGTCCCCTCTACACAGGTCTACAGTCTTGAAGCTGGTGCTTGGCACATGCAGCTAAGCCTGACAACAGGCAAGAAAGGAAGGAAAGGTAATATATGAACATGTTACAGTCCCCAAGGTATTTATTTCTCTGGGGTCTGCCTTAATATTTTCCTCTGCCCTTACATGTCTACATCTTACATATACTGTCAGAAGGCTTACTCAAGTGCTGATCCTGGACTTACATTGCTCTTTTCCAGAGGAAAGCCTACTTCATCTGTTTAGCAAAAGGGTTGAGCTGAAGTAGTTAAAGTAGGCATCATATTGTTATTTAATTTAAAACAAGATGAAATACAAAATAAACACAGAGAGTGAAATGTGTATTTTAGAACAGAGTATTTCCAGAGTCTCTTAAGCCCTTCACAATTAAAACATCATGACAGATTTTAGTGTTTTGGAATCTGTCCCTTCCCTTTACTACTTTCACAAAAACCTCGAAGTTCAATATAAGGAGAAGTTTTTAGGTTGTCTAGTCTGTCCCATGTCAGACTTGGATTATGTTCACTGGTATTATGGCAGTTTCTAGACACCTCCAGAGCAGCAACTTTTTTTTTTTTTTTCTCTTTGTCAAGGATAGTGTTTTACTGGCACGAATAGTATGGAAAAAATAAAAAAAAAGAAAATACTGCAGTATTTTCTATGGAGGCCTGCCAAGAAAAAAAAAGATCAGAGTAAGGGAAAAAGACTGAGAAGAAAGACAAAGAAGTAATGACATAGAAAACAAGGAAAGAAATATGGCAGCAGCACAGGAGAATAAAAAAGACAAGGAGTGAACAGAAAATTAGCAGTGAAACTAGCAAAAATCTATAAAGAAAAAATTCTTAAACTGGCAATTATTGGTAAAAAATGGGGAAAACATTTTTAAAAAATCCTAAAATATTGTTACGTTGGCACATAATTGCCAGAAAGACAAGAAGAAAAGAAGATAAGAAAAGTTTGACAAGTTTTTATTTTTACCTTTTTTTTCCCCCCATTCTTTGGTATTTTCCTGCTTTGTAGCAATTAAATTCTTTGCCATACTTTTTTTTTTTTTTCCTGAGTAACTTCTTTTTTCTCTTTGTAGCCAGGTATCATAAGCAGTTTTTTTCTAGATTATTAGGGCACCCAATCACTACTACTTTCTTGCTGTGGTGCATCAACCTTCATTATACATCAATACAGTGATTTATTCAACACAAAATATCCACAGTTTTTGTCTATCTACGTAAGATCATCAGTTTTAACACAGCTCTTTTAAGACTTTTTTTTTTTCCCATTCAAAGGGTTCAGAATAATAACAGGGACTCAAAAAGTGCATATGAACAAAAAACCAACTAACTATCTGCTTTTCAAATGAAATGACAATTACTAGTAACTTGCTTACCTTTGGACTTCTGAAATTATAACAAACTCTTGCTTATCAATCTGGGAATATAAGTACAGGACAGTCAGGGATGGACAATAATTCTGAATCAAAACTCTTCTATAATAGTGTTCATTGTTACAGGAGACTATAGCTATAATCGAAATTTATCAATATACGCAGAGACATTATTAGGAACAATAAACATGTGGAACTTGCCAAGATTAATTTCCCAAGCCTTTTTTCTCTTAACTATCCTGAAATCCTCCCTGCTTTGCTGGAGTATATTCTTTTGTAATCCCACATACACGAGTGACACTGGAAAATTTTGGTCATTCATGAACAACTTCCTTTTCTCTCAGGAAAATATGTAACCAACTGTGTTATAAACATCCAGTTCAAAAGTGTATGTGCATATCCCTGATGTTCTGTCACCATAAAACAACGAAATAATTCTCAGTGTATGTAGAAACTATAAATTTGTATCATAAGGGCTAAAACAGAGAGTCCAGTGAATCACCCATGTCCCATAGGCATGCACTAACTGGGAATTTGTTAGGTGAAAATTCCCAGGACATTGATTCTAGTTACTTGTGATTCCAGGTAAACACATCAAAACAGGTCTTTTAGACTCCTCTCATAGATAAATCCTCCATTTCTTCTTCATGTCTTTATTACATTGGCATGTTATCTTTATCTGATGGTATGCAATGATTTATTTAATAGAAAACCAAGTATTTCTGCTAGTCTGTCATTTCCAACAGAATAGCCTACTGTTTGTAGAAGATATTCTTGCTTTAAGCCCCTAAATTCATGCCCTCACTTTGGCCTAAGGCCAGATTTTGAATACAATATTCCAATCCTTCTCTAAACTGAAAATATTTCACATCTGTTGTCCTCATATTTTGCAGCAAAAATTGTCAAAGCATTATCAAAGTTGCAATACAATCAGTATGACTTTTCTAATACGGATGAGATCTACATGTAGGGAATTCTTTTGCTACTTGCCTGATTGAGACTGTGAGTTTCTTCATTTCGAAAACAATGGAAATTGAATCCAACAATAGAAAACTCAGTCTCACATATCAGTGTTAGCAGTTCTTTTCATGGCATCTTTCAAAATTTTTACCTGTATTTTCTATCACAATTGGTTAAAAATCAAGATGAGTTTGCCAAATAACTTTCTTAGAATATGTGGCCAGCCAAAGGAGCTCATGTTCCATACAATCCTTCTAGCTGAGAGAACCAAATCTGCCATGGTACTGAGGACCATGATGTCTCAGGTATTGGTGGGGAAGGGGCATGAATGAATAGGAATTCTTAGAGAAGCATTCCAAGGAGTCCATTGGCCTACAGATGAAAAATAGTAGCAGGTCTTTGAATATATATATATATTAAAAAAAAAATAAATTGGGTAACATCATGTGTCCTCAAAACTTCTTAACCTGCTTTGAATACCTGAAAAGGAAATCCTCTTAAATCCCACATATGCCTGCACCCAGCGGCAAAGACTATAACAGAGGATAGCACTGATTTTATTTTTTTTCCTGGGTAATTTTGAACGTAGTATCATCTTTCTCCTAAGATTTCTCTATCTTAGCACCTCTGCGGTACTTTCAGTAGTGGTAGCAACAGTGTCAGAGCTGTTTCAAGCAGGAAATAGTGACCATTTAAATAACACACTTAGAGCACAAACCAAGGTAAGATAGTGGTTAAGCTCCCCATAGCCATCACAACTTGCCTACATTTATGCTTTGTTGTAAATGCTGAATAGAGTCCTCAGGACAAAGCTGAAACGTTCAGGCTGTTGCTTAGATACTACCTTTACAGAGTTCATATGAAAAATCTACGTATACAGGCAAATAAATAGATAAGAGTTAATAAGCTCAACTGACAATGGACTAATACAAATCACTTCTTTTGCACTGGGATGGAAAAAACAGATGTGGAATACATAGAATGCTCATGAAATGGAAAATGAAATATCTGTGCTTTGCTGGGATGCCTCCTCCATGCATAGGTATTTAAGGCCGATCTATCCTACTGAAAACAAGTTACGTGAATTTGCATTATGTTGGGTCACTCAGTTTATCTATTTGTATTCTTGCTGCATAGCATAGGTACCTGCATACTATGTTTGGTTGCTTATATAGGTGTCTCATAATCTGTGAACTTTCAACAACAGATCAAACCAAGGTCGTATCCTAAAGTTAGAAAATCACCTTTGTCACCTATGCTATAGGCTTTATTTTCTAACCCAGAGGAGTTAAATTTGCAGTGGTTCACATATTCTATTCAGAATACCCAAATTATATCTAGTGAAAACTGCTTTACTAAAAATAGATGCTGATCTACATAAGTATTAGATTGGTTTCTGCTATGCCATTTCCTCAGTAGGAAAAAAAAAAAAAAAAAGAAAAAAANAAAAAAAAGAAAAAAGAAGAAAAAGCAATTTTGGTGTGTGTTTGCTTTGCTAATATCCCAAAATCAATTTGTTAATTTTGTTAAGCAACAATAATACATGATTTGGAGCAACACACTGAACAAACTGGGGGTTATGTAAAAGCTGGCAGTTACAACATCACAATGCCGGAGTGTTACTTGTTATGTAGTTATGGTGACATATACTATTCTTGTGATACAAACCACAAATTATATAGGATTTTTGAGTAACTCCATTTTGCTCTATTGAATAAAATGAAATGACTACTCAAATTACTGCTTTTAGCCTTTTGTTGCTTTTTTTTTTGTTGTTGTTAATCCACTGCTAGATAAGCACAACTCAATACTCAGAATATATTGGAGAAAAGAACAGATAACAAATAATTCTGAATTAAAAAAACAGTTATACTTTGTAAACAATTTTTCTGTCCTTGAACTAGTTTTTAATTGCTCATTTGGTCCTGCCTTAAGCATTATTTTTTATATAAGTTTGTAATTTATATAATATATAAATGATACATTCATATAATTATTGCAAAGATTAAAAAAAAAGTAAATATATTTAAATGGAAAATCAATCTAATTATCTATCCACATTAAATATACATTCCATCAATTTCCACCACAAAAGTTTATAAACTAGGTGCTATATACCACTTCTGTTGCAACTTCAAGATGAATAATTATGTATATATGTAATTTTTTTTATATTTCTGAACCTGACTCTTTTACCTGGTAGGGAAAGGGGACAGAGTAACTACTGACAGAAGTAGATGTCTTTAAAATACTTCTACAAAGAGTTATTGTAACTGTAGCGACATTTCTTACATAACATAGTTTCTGCAAAATTATCCTACAATAGCTTATAATTTTCCAGACATGGGTTTTGGTGAAGGAGTCTCAGTTTTAATGATTGATGTCAGTGTTTTCTTTTATGAAATGAGCCATGTTCAAATATTATCAGTATAAATATGCTCATAACAAAAAGACTAAATCTTCTCACCAAAAATCACATCTCAGCAGAAGTGATTTGTATTACTTGATTTTTTTTTCTCTAAAATAATGTTAATGAAATATTATATTTTGAGTGAATATAATGCTTGATTTTTTTATCAGCTTCCCCTAAAATAATGAGACATTAAGTTTTTTGTCTACAGAAATAAGTGATTATTTAACATGTATTTTCCAGTAAAAAAAAAACCCAAACAAAATACACAAGCAAACAAACAAATTCTTTAGAAGAAAACAGAGACCCAAGCCATTTAATAAAATCTTTTTAAGATACATAATCAAACCAATCAAAATCATGTTATAATATTCCCACTATGAATGAGATAACATTCATTCATTCCTTCCTCCTGCATGGGACAGCATCTTCCTTCCCTTCGAGGAAAGGCTACACTGTCCCAGCTGACAAAGGGATGGGAGAATGTTTATGCAGAACACCAGTTCAGCAGTTCACAGCTATTTGATGTTTATAGGCTTTTCAGAATAGGGAGGAGGCATTCGTATACTTAAATTCCTTTCTGGAAGACCATAGAAATGCAAGGGAAACATCTATTCAGCCTTCAAGTCATATGACCCTGAGGTGTCATTGAGATCCCTAATGGCTTGAGTCAGGTACCCAGCAGGGCACCTGGAAGCTCCCTCCCGACCAGCCTCTGCAGAAATCAAGATGTACAAACGCAGGGGATATATGCTCAGGTCTCATCCTGACATGTACTCAGAAAGCCTGGAGGTCATCTCTCACAGCATAAGGGCTGGGCAGGGTTCCCATATCCCACGATGCAGACATAGCCTGAGATACTGACTTGGTTCTTCCTCCTTCTGAACTTACTTCTCGTTGCTAACCAAGGTCTGGATACTGTTGTACTATAAAAGTAAAGATGCCATGATAAAAAGTGATGAGAAGTAAAATCATCCCCATGCAAATTAATCTGATATTTAGATTACCACAATGAGAGGAAGCAAACTCATTACCCTGTGCCATCCCATTCCAGGAAGAATTAGCATAGAAAAGAGGTCTTCGGACCTCACACCTCTCAGCATCTTGTTTTAGTGATGGTGTAGTTGGGTAGAGCTTTTGAAAATGAAATCATATATAACTGTGGTTTTATTTACTTCTAATTAGTTTGATATTTCAAGGTTAGATCTTTCCTTTACTATGTGATGCAATATATAATATTGGAATGATGATAAATGCAGGTCCTTCAATTTATAACTTACGATCAGTAAAACTCTACTTTTATGTATACATCATTTACTGAACTGCATTTATACAGTTAATTAACATTAAAATACACTGTATGACAATTTCAGATAAGCTTTTAGAACAGTACATGTTACATCCACAGTGGAATCCCTTTATTCCCTTCCCTTTCCCATAAAACATTATGATTCAACAACTAAAGTAATGTCCAGACAGGTTCATGTAATGTCCATAGTCATATAGACAAGAGTAACAATTGCTGGTTTAAATGGTAATTTTAATTACTGATATTTTTACTAATAAGTACTGAATATAGAGCTTGAAAATTCAAGAATAAAAGATCCTGTGGCTTTTTTACTATTGTTTTTTGATAGTTCAGCAGGTCTCAGGCAAGCTGTCTGGTTTCAGTGACCTGAGTTTCTTAAGATGATGCAGATCCTTAGGAATAAATGTAAATCTGCAAGACTCGCCTCAAAAAGAGCAGACCTAGTACATTAGGGCATTTAGGTTCCATTTCTACTATTGAAGATCTTTGGTCATAGGTTCAGCTTCAGAGGAAAATTGATCCTATATTTATTTCAGTCAAGAGATCTATAACCAATCACTAGATTTTTTGTATTGGAGCCAAAGAAATACAACAAAATACCATTTACCATTTCCCACTCCCTGACTAATTTATTCACTTTGACTAAGTTTGTGCTTCAGTTTTTATCCATAAAAGTAGCTGTCCTTCAAGAACGCATGAAATAGATACGTAGACATAATGAGAAGCACTGTAAATTTTTAATTTATTGGAACATTCATTCATCTGCTTATTCACTTATTCATTCATTATGCTATTCTTATGATTTTTGCACTCATGGATAATGTCAAACAAAACTGCAGTTCAGCAGAAGTATGTTAACATTTGAGCATATGTGTTGTCACTTTGAAGTCACACATTAAGGGTCACAGTAAACAGTTTGGAAGCTCAGTTGTGAGCCTAGTAAAGCCTAATACTTTTGTCACATAAGATATTTGAGGAAGATTCATCGACTGGTGTTCCTTCCAATAGCAAAGAATGGAAACACAGATATTTTGTGTTACAGAAAAAGAATGTAGCAAAGTACCATAGCCACATTTTTTATGTATCTTCTGCAAGACAAAATTATACAAGACAGTGGACTGCTAAATTACAATAGAATCCTAGAATCCTAGAATGCTTTGGTCTGGAAGGCAACTTTAGAGGTCATTTCATGGTTTCTTGCAGTGGTTCAGCTAGTTGACCACACCACTGCTCACTCTGCTATCAGATGTAAAAATCGTTAGATAATGTTCTGTAAAAACACTTCTAAGACATAGTTTGTCTAATTATCCACTGTTTTTCTACAGGAGAGGAGAGACAACTCAAATCACAAGGTAGTACAAGCTATGTCCAGAAGAGCTTTACCACTGGTAGAACTTGCTGGGTAGATCTTTCAGTCAATTTGTTTGTGGCAGGACAGTAAAAAGCTGATGTAACATTTGATACAATTTTTCTTGACAAATAATATAAACTCTTTGAATATGAATTGATTTCCATTGTCACATACAATCTGTTCAGAAGCTCTCTGTCCTTGAAGACAAGAGTCTTAAGAATTCACCATCTGGGCTGAATTAACTGAAATCATTTGGAATAATTGAAGCCATTTATATTAGTCATCTGCTATGGAAAAAAATGTATGTATATGTATGATAGAGACAAATATTATCTACCACCGATCCATGTAATTTAGGCAGAGTCCTCATCATTGAGTTAGGCATCAGGACTGACTTCTGAAGATCATTCCACCATTCAGGGGAGATGTTTTAGGGTGACAGAACCTCAAGCCTTAAATGAATGCAAGCATACAGTCAATTATGAAGAGTCTAATTCAGCAGTAGTAATTTCTAAGCAGATATATTTCAATGAGGACAGAGACAGCTGCTAACCTTTTACTATTATTATTAAAAGTTTAGAAAAAGAAACAAGAAGTTCATTCTTTGTAGCCGAGTACAGGTTTTGGTTAGTTTTATTAACTCCCCAAACTAACCACATTGCTTTTTTTTCAGTCTGGGCAGATCTGGAAGAGATTTAGAAGAAAAGTCAATAGGCCTTTGAATATGATCTTCATATATATATTAGCACTTTGCCTTGATATGAACAGTCAGCTTAAAGTAACTTTTACTTTATTTCATTGTCTCCGGACAGATTGGGATGGTATAAAATTCTTGTCTCCAACAGAATCTTTCTGATGGTGTGTAGCAACATATCACATCTGAAAGTCAGTATGAAGGAGGCAATATTCCTGGTGTGCTAACCAACAGTAAGAGATAATAATTCTGCTCATGTAATAGGGATAATCTTCCACAGCAGTAAGGAATGTATCTAAAACATACTAAGTTCACAACATGAACAAGCCTAGCACTTGTTAGGGTATACGTACGGGTGCCCAGCCCTGGCATGCTGCTACTCTAACAAAATAAGAATACAAGAAATTAAAAGATATACAGACAGCAAAAAGGGATTAACATATTTTTATACATCTAATTCTGACATGGCTATATTAACAAGATAACAACATAAGAAATAGCAGAATCATAGAAATGTCTGGGTTGGAAGGGACCTCTAGAGGTCATCTAGTCCACCTCCCCTGCCGAGAGCAGGGACGTCCTCAAATTGAGCAGGTTGCTCAGAGCCTTGTCAAGCCCCACCTTGAATGTCTCCAGGGATGGGGCCTCAACCACCTCCCTGGGCAACCTGTTCCAGTGCTCCACCACTCTCATGGTAAAGAACTTCTTCCTTATATCCAGTCTAAATCCACTCTTTTCTAATTTAAAACCATTGTCCCTCATCTTTTCACTTGCAGGCCTTTGTAAACAGGCCCTCTTTGGTCTTTTTATAAGCTCCCTTCAGGTACTAGAAGGTCTCTGTTAGGTCTCCCCAGAGACTTGTCTTCTCAAGGCTGAACAATCCCAGCTCCCTCAGCCTGTCCTCATAGGAGAGGTATTCCAGCCCCCCGATCATCTTCGTGGCCTTCCTCTGGACCTGCTCCATCAGGTCCATGTCCTTTGTCTGCTGAGGGCTTCAGAGCTGGATGCAATATTCCAGGAGAGGTCTCACCAGAGCAAAGTAGAGTGGCAGAATCACCTCTCTCAATCTGCTGGCCACACTTCTATTGTTGCAGCCCAGGATGTTATTGGCCTTCTGGGCTGCAAGCACACATTGGCTGCTCAAGTCCATCTTCTCATATATCAGCAACCTCAAGTCCTTTTCTGCAGGGCTGCTCTCTATCACCTCTTCCCTGAGCTTGTATTTACAGTGGGGATTGTTCTGGCCCAGGTGCAGGACCCTGCACTTCTTCTTGCTGAATCTCTTGAGGTTCACCTGGGCCCACCTCTCCAGCTTGTCTAGGTCCTTATAGATGACATCTCATCCCTCTGGTGTATCGCCAGCACCACTCAGCTTGGTGTCATCTGAAAACTTGCTGATGGTGCACTCAGTCTCGCTTTCTATGTCGTTGATAAAAATGTTAAACAATCCAGGCCCCAGTACAGACCCCTAAGGGACACCACTTGTCACTGCTCTCCATATGGACTTTGAGCCATTGACCACCACCCTCTGGATGCAGCCATCCAGCCAATTCCTTATCCATTGAACAGTCCACCCATGGGCCAATGGACACAAACCAGAATACATAAAGTTCCACCTAAACATAAAAAACTTCTTTTCTGTGAGGGTGACAGAGCAGGCTGCCCAGAGATGTTGTGGAGTCTCCTTCCTTGGAGATACTCAAAACCCACCTTGACATGTTCCTGTGCAATCTACCCTAGTTGAATCTACTTCGGCTGAGGAGTTAGACAGGATGATCTCCAGAGGTCCCTTCCAACCCCTACCATATTGTGATTCTGTAATCCTAACAGCTGTTGTATTTTGCTTTTAGAAGAATATATACTCAGAGTTAGGCATCTAAACTCACAATAAATAGGCTCACAACAGTAACCAAGATAAAGAAGCCATTCCCAAATGCTGAGAAACATTCAGTCCCTTACACTGAGCCTAATTTAGTATCTGGTGTGGTTGTTACCTGCCACAACTACTTGTCGTCATTGTTCAGAGCATTTGTGCACATGTAGTAACTTCACAGTTTTACTCAATACTGCAATGGTTATATGGGAAAGGGAAACTCAGGGTCAGTTCTGTTTCTTACCTGAACTAGACCCATATCTCCCAGAGCATAGTAAGAAAATATATCACATGAAAAGCTCTCATTCTCTTTCGATATATTTTGTGCAAAATACTTATATATTTACTGGATCAGAATGAATGTTTACTGGTCTTATGTTTCCGACTAGAGTTGCTTAGACAGACTTATCAAGGTTATATGGAAATTTGGAGTGTCTTGAGATGTGCAAGATTTATTGGCAAAACTCAAACATATGTCTGGCTTTTGTATGTTTTAAAGTTCCATCTGATATGTGAAAGATCCTAGATACCTTGTGTTATACATAGGTAACATTTGGGTTGGAGTTCATCATTTTTTGGCATCTACAGCAATTTTATACCTTTCTAATTAGAGCTGATCTTCTTATAGACATTTTCTGAAATAGAAGACACTCAGCCTTTGTTGCACAATACAGAAACAAGATGAAAAATGTGGAAAAAATACACAAAGAAAGAACAATACAGAAAAAAGCCACACTGTTACCTTCAGTATAATAAGTCCCCATAGAGTGATATGTGCTTTAGAAGCATTGAGATTTTCCACAAAACTTTGTAGTTTTAAGTGGTCTCTGATTGTCCTGCTCTGAAATTACAGATGCATCATACTTTGTAGCAAGCTCTGTTTTCCCCCTTCCCCCTTCCCCCTTCCAAAAAAAGGGAACCAAACAACACTTCATTTATTGCCTGCTAAATTAAACAGTTGTAGAATTGCTATAATGTTCCCAGTGGCTTCCATATCTCTATCCACAAGTTGATAAAACTGAAGCTTTCTTATAACGTCCTCCTGGGATAGCAGCTTGTCTTTTGTGCCGATCTGAATGTTTTCTACAGCTGTCATAGTTTCTTTCTTGCTTTTTGTTCAACCAACAATCTTTTTTGTTGTCCAACCACTTCCCATAGTAAAAGCAACAGTCTAATTTTAAGTGTTCACTAAAATGTGGTACAGCTAGACTCATTCAATTAGACCTCTTTGGATATTTCAGTATACTGTACAGGCCCTGATATTGAACTGTTATATCTCTTCTTAGATGTTTACTTCAGTCAAGTGTCTACATTTATGCCATATCTGGGGCTAAACTAGAGCAGTTGCTCTATCACCTGATAACCCCTCTCCCAGTAGAGAGAGAGAAGCAGGAAAAGGATAGAAGCCCCATGGGCTGAAATTAAAACAGATTTAGTGAAACAGCAAAACTAATACTGATATAAAGTATTCAAAGTTATACTCAGCCCGGCAAAAGTACAGAAGTCACCATAAACAGGAAAGCAGACCTTGGGAGCAGAAGGAAAGAAGGAGCCCTAACAGGAACCCCCTCTCCACAGCAAATTTTCCCTTCATACTGAGTGTGACGTTTATGGTATGGGATGTGAACAAACCCAGGTCAGCTGCCCTGGATGACTTGAAACTGCTAATGGCCTGAAGACTATAGCAGGCCTACGGTTCTGTCCCAGCGAAACCAGGACAAGTTATTGTCAGTTTTGCCAATAACAAAATGTTCTCAACAAGAACTACCTTACCTTGACACTAGAAGACAGAAGATATATTCACAAGCCTACAGCCCATGTCCCATGGAGAGAGGTGAAAGCAACATGGGTGTTTAGTTTGACAAAGAGAAGGTGAAGGAGTAAGCTAATAGCAGCCTACATCTTTCTGAAGGACAAATACAAAAATACAGAGCCAAACTCTCCTCAGCTGTGGCAGATGGTACAAGAGGCAATAGTCATAACTGTGAGTTGGGAGGTTCAACTTGAACCCAGGAGAAATTTCATCAAAATCATGGTGCAGCACTGGAACAGGCTGTCCATGAATGATGTGGACACACTTGGAAATTTTCAAGATCTGGTTAGACAAACCCATGGCTGACATAATTCAGTCCTGGGAGTAGTAACAGTTTGAGGGGGAGGCTGGGCAACATTCTTCTCTGATGTGCCTTCCAAAGAACATTTCTGTGACTCTGTGATGTGATTGTCTCTCTTCCTCCTTTAGTCAGTGGAAATGCATGTGGAAAACAATTTTTTTCTAAAAATAGACTACTATGCTCATTGTTAAAACAGTGTAACAGATTGACATTTTTTCTACAAAAAATAAGCACATACATGAAAAGCATCAAGGACTCTGGTTGTACAGTAAACATTCAATCCGTTCTTCCATTTCGCATGTGAAAAACATGGTTATGATGGAAAAGTAGAGCCTGTGAGTTAGCTACATGGAGCTTTATGTCTGAAAGGCAATACAAACTGAAAACCTAAGACTCTTGGATATTTATGAGGGATGTTTTATTCTCTATCAGAATTCTCTTTTGCTTCTTACCCTCCCATTATTGAAGAAGCATGACTGACCATTTAGCCAATGATCATAATTACTTTCTTAACTAAAACTGAAATCTTTATGCCCTCAAAGGGTGGAGAGAGACATCACCCATAAAGGAGCATTCAATTAAATCCTTTGATTCATGTTCACACCTAATAAACTACTGCAGCAGACAGATAGAACACTGCAATGAAAATATGTTCGCAGTTTCCCCCCTTTCTTGCATTCCCTCCTTACAAACATAGAAGGTAATATTTTACTGTTTCCATAGAGGATCTACCTGTGATTAAGCAGCCAGGAGTAGCCCAGCCCATAATGGCCACTCTCTGAGCCCACAGTGATGGGACCAGTGTGTGTTTGCTGCTATACGTACAGCAGTAAAGAGAAGGTGCACATATGGTGCATTATTTTTAAGTTTTATCTGAAGAAAATAAAGCCCACAGGAAGAAATCAAGGCTGGCATTCACCAAGATAGCAAAAATCATCAGGTTAAATAATTAAATTTTCCTTGGACTAAATATATGTACTTGTACATTAAACATTGCTTGGGGAAAGGATTTTATAGGCGTGATTTATGGAATCAGTAAGCAGACTTCACCTGGTGTGCTTGTAAATCTTTGCAATGCATTGATAGTTTACAAAAATAGCTTTAAAAGTAAATAAGGGCAAACTTCTTGATTCCTTGACGGTTATTTATGGGCTTCTATACAGTAGATAACTCCAAGAGACCTCTCAGAGCCTTTGTAAGGAAAAGCTTTTGGATCGAAATACAGATGGATAAAAATAAAGCAGCAGCACTAAATATACCTCTCATGAAGAGAACGTTGAGTACTGAATAATGAGTTCTGCCCAAGCCTCAAGTTCTGTTGGTCTTTTCCCTATAAATTTCTGATAAACTGGTGATATTGCACTAAGGAAATAGATTAGAAACTGACTGATCCACTTCACAATAGTGACCTCAATTTTGTAGATGCTAGGAATCACAAACCAATCAGTCTCCCTGTTTTCATTAGACACAAGCATTTTATTTTATTTCTGATTTGTATTTGTTTCTTCCCAGTGACCTCTTTAGATTCTAATACCAAATAAGACAATTTTCCTTGAGGTATGTTGTGATTTCTCTGCTTGTGAAGAAAAAAAGGTGTAGAGGTGGCTATGGCATCAGTTAATTTATTTACAAGTACCTGTTTCTACTGTTTAATGTTTGTCTGAACCAGAAGGAATCTGCTTTCAAGTTTTTTCATTAAAAATGTGAAAGCAATTTTGCTAACACAAACTATTCTTTGTCACTCATGTCACAGCTATTTTACACTCCACTGAAAGCTGAAAATGGTCCTTTTCCCTATGCTTAAACCTAAATGCCGCCATCAGGTCCTGATATTCCTAAAATACACCCAGTGATTTCTGTTAACAGCTTTACTATAAATTTACTCCACTGTAACTCAAGGTAAAATTGGAACATCTTTGCACTAGTTTCCCATCCTGAGCACTAGAGACGGTGTTTAGTATAATTCTTGGACCTGGAGGGAAGAGTAATTTTCCTTACCACAGGAACCTGTGGATGGAATTGTACATTCAGCATCAGTTTGGAGATCAGTCTACATCATCAGCACTTCCTGTTACTTTAAAATGATGAGCCAGACTAACAGCATAGATAGTGAATTACCAGAATTACCAGAATACACTGACCTACATACAATGAGGATGCAGTGGTTAAGAGTGTATAATGAGTGAGGCATTGCCACCATAGTAGCATTTCAGTTGTAAATGAATATGATATTGAACAATACCAATTGATCTGGTATGTGGGGGCCCTACCACCCAGAATTCCTGTACTTCTGGCTCTGTTTCCACTTCTGTCCACCCCATCCTCTTCACCAGAGCTGGGATTGTCCTGCCTAAATGTCTTCCCAGTGCCATGCACCAGTGGCAGGGAGAAGAAGAGACAACAGGTAGCCAGTATGCTTCCTTCCTTCTTGGTCTGCTACTCTCTCTTCAGCATAATGCAGAACCCTGCCAAGAACTTCTCTCTGTTTGGAGGCCGTGGGTCAAGGGAGGACAGTGGGTCAAGGGAGGACAGTGGATAAAGGCAGTGTAGTCACAGAGTGGGAGGGTAAAGGGATGCAGAAGAAGAGAGAAAAGAATGGTGAAAAAATATTCTAATTTCCTTTGCATCCAGCAAGCATCTTGTGGTTTCAACTGCAGCATACTCACCTCTACCTCTGAATGTCCCAGTCCTACCTCTGACAAGCAAAGCTGCAAAAGTTTGGCTCAGATGACTGAGAAAATTCATTGTTGCAGGGAAAATCTGTGAGGAAGCCTACAGCAGAGCCATATGGAAAAATATAGAAGAGTATAAAATCCTAAAGGGAAACATGAACTGGAGGACAATAACTGGAGACTGAGAAAGACCCTAGCCAGCGGAGACTCTTTGTGTGTCTTCTTGGGGTAGTGAGCAATCATGACCTAGCAGGTCATTGAAACCCCTAGACATCTTTTAGTTCAATTAGACAAGAAACAATTGCTTCATACATTGAAACCAGATATACCGTGATCACAGCACCTCTTTCTGCATGCCTAATAGAGCCTAAGCAAAACGACCCAGTACAGCAGAGTTACAAGACTATCATCAGTATAAAAATCCTAAGGACTGTCCCCAGCATTTCCACCAATCAGACTGATTAGCAAGTCGAACAAAAAAGAGAGACAAACCTCCCTTCTTCCCTTGTGCAGTTTTCCAGGGTTCACAACTCCTTGTGCATAAGTTTTAATAATACTGGGATATGTGATGATACCTATTATGCTATGTTTGGTGTTGAAATGGCATCCACCATCACTACTAGGAATATAGAACTTCTCAGTTTTCATAACATACAATAAAAAAAAAACAACTACCCTAATACCAGTGAATCTAATGAAAGGATTTCTGTTGACTTTGATGGGAAATGGATCAGAATCCAAAACATCTGTTTGGTGTCTATTAGAAACTGATCTAAAGAACAGCTGACTTAAAAAAGAAAATTATGAAAATAGTTTGTTCAGTCTAATTGGTCTGGAATTATAGAAATAGTGGTATAGAGACACATTACTTCGTATGAAAGAAACATTTTGGACTAATGGAAATTGCTGTCCTTCCTTTTCATTGCTATTTGATTTCAGTTCAAATTACTTAATAATGGAATGCAACTTTATAAAATGCCCACTGCATGAGAAAAGGGATAAGCAAAATAATACAAGCACTCCTGTGATTGAAGCATTGACCCAGTTCTTTATGCTTGTATTCAAAAGTATAGAGAGTTGCACAATTTCCTCTTTTCCATAGTTCTAAGTCATACAAAGCTATGCAATGCTTTTTCAGTGATCCAAGTTAACTGAAATCTGAGACATAGCATCTTAAGTTAGCTTTATATTCCTGAAACTGAAAACACACCAGCCTTGTCATTTGATTCTTTCTGGTCATATCTGCTTGTGCTATGCCTGCACCAAAATTGCTGTCCAGCAGTGAATTTTTTTTTTTTTTTGCAAATGTTGTCCAGTTAAGTACATTCTGAGACATGTTGAAGTAAAACAAGGAGATTTTCCAGTTCTTGAAAAGTTTCAGTACTGAGGTTGAAATGCTGTTTGTTCAGATCGAATGGGGATTTGTATTTCTGCTTTGAACAAATATGCAGACTTGTCAGAAAAAATGTTCACAGATTAAAACTTTCCACCAGGGCTATCAAAATAAAACATGTGCATCTATTTGTTAAAATGGAGTATGTCCTATCAAGTAGAAATAAGTTAATATATATAGTAAAGAGAATAGCAACAGCATATGATGGATTAACCTTGTAGAGAGTTATTGTTGACCATGTACATTGCCTTGTCACACTGGATTGCAGAATAAAAGTATTAGTGGATATTACCACAATACTATTTCTGGAACTCAGTGAACAGATTACTACATTGACTACATTACTACCTGCAGAAACAGGCTGACTAACAGTTACACATATTTGATTATTTGAAACTTTACAGACTATTTATAAAACAGAGCCCTTCGTTAAGATAGCCCACAGGTACTGACCTCATACCTTGTTGAGGTCACCTGAGCAATTGATAAATCTCTGTCTAACAGGGAACAGTGTGCAGCATCCAGTTCTGCCAGATGTGTTGAGGCTGCATAGCTGGAACCATGGCTGTAAACAGCAACTGTGAACTAAAAATCAGAAGACCTGCAGGACATACTGAATTTCCCACAAGAAACCACAACCCATCACATGTTGGGAATGCTGAATATTTGGGTAAGAGTCATGCAGTGGCCCAGACTTCTCAGTCTGAATTTCAGCAGTACTAGCTTTTGGTAGAGTCCATTTCCTAACACTTGTTGTGGGGAAGACAGACATCTTCCTGAGATGCATCCTGCCTTCCAGTACACTGGACATTGTACACAGGTGTGAGTGCTGCGTTTAGACCTGGCATATACACCTCTAGTGCTCTCAGCTGCTCCATATAAGATGCATCCCCCGTGTCAATAAACTGTGTAACACTTTCCCAGTCCTGTTGTAATTTATATCCCCCACAGTTTAAAAACAAGGCCCCAAAGCAGGGGGTTGTCACATTTGTTCATAACTATCTTGGCCTTGGGACATTTATGTTTTCCACTCTTCAGGCTGCTCTCTACAGGTTTTAATGAGGGTCCTCAAAGGTAGAGAGAGAGAGAGACACTTTGTCTGAGGTAGATTTTTTTTTTAATTTCCCGCACTAGGGAGATGTGTTCACTGGGAAGCAGTGATGAGTTGCACAGTGACAAGGAAAAGAACAAAGCAGTCAGGAGAGCACCTTGCTGGCTAGAGGCTGCCCATCTGTCTCCGCTAGGTTAGAAAGGGAATACATCATTTGTGATTAAGGTTGTCCCATCTGATATGCACTCTATTGGGTTTAAAAGTTGATGGCCATGTGTATGGGGAGCTTGTGTCCCAGTGAAAAGATAACTTGCTAGTCTGGAAAGTAGCACTTCACTTGACTATTTTGTGACAGTTGCCTTTAGGGTCAATTTCCTGAATGCCTGGTGATGTTTAAGGAGCAAAGTTCTCCCCATTAGCACATTTGTGAAATGTGAAAGTATCATTGTCCTTGCTAAGGAGTCACAGGGACAGATCCTAAGAAATGCCTATCTCTCAAGGAAATCGGTGCAATAGGTCCCTAAACGCTTTTGGGATTCAGAGTCCAAATCATTGGCTAGGGTCCAATAGGAAATCCAGCAAAGTGTGCAAGCTGAACTCGTGTGGACCAAATCTCAATCTAATGTGTTAATCCCTTTTATTACCGACCAAACCTTCTTCCCTTAACTACTTGTGCTGTTTAAAAAATGTTGGCAAACACATGCATACAGAATTTCTGCATAAATTGATCCCTGTAGCTTCACATTGTCCAGTTCATTCACGTCTGAATGCACGACATTGCATGCATTGGGAGTTGTAGGCACACAGGATATTATTATTGTTGCCATGCGTTGTATTTGCATTATGACCTTCCTTAAATATGCAGCTTTGTTTTCTTAAGCAATCAGTATGCAAATACCACTGGCACAGCTAGAAAACATTGAAGTATCCCAAGTACACAAAGTATACAAACTGTGCAGTAAAGCACACAAAGCCTAACAAGCTCATTAGTACTGTTCTGCAGTGATTACAGAGAAAAATGCCTTCTGTGGTGCACTGGTCAGGCTACACAGAGGAAGAACTTTGCAATGTTTAAATGCAATGATACTATCAATTGTGTACAGCTACAGCAGTCGTATCTTATTGGCATAGATTGTTCTGGGAAAGACACCATTCTCTGCTTGTGCCTTTCCTAGGTATCATTCTTGATTAGCCTATTAGGCACTACTACATAATAATCATGAATGGTAGGATAATAATTATAAACATAAGAATTATGAACTTTGGTCAGACCAAAGCCCCATCTAGCTCAGTATCCCTTTCTGACAGTAGCCAGAAGTATATTTTTAAGCAAAAACCCATGAGAAATGGGGCATGTACAGAGTGATTCTTTTCTTGATATAGCCTTTGAGTTTCCATCAATCAGGAGTATGCATGTGAAATCTGAAACTAGACTCTGTAGGTGTCCTGTAGCAGTTCAGTTTGCATCATCATCTCTGTTGTAACTTAATGACTCAAACCCAGATAACCAACAGTCTATTGTTAGACTACCTTTAGCATACCTGCCAGAATATACATAAATATATATACACACATACAAAACAACCATACACTGTCCACTATATGCCACCTAACATTAAAAGAAAGACAAAGACATCCATTCAACATAGTCATCTGAAAGATCTAATGAGAGAAAGATCAAAGTTTTAAAGGAAAGTAACCCTCTCGTATCATGGTGTCAGAAATGCCAATACTTCTTGGAGGCAAAGAGCGGACAGGCCCACCTCTCAAGCCTGTCAAGGTCTGTCTGGATGGCATCCCTTCCTTCCAGTGTGCTGACCACACCACACAGCTTGGTGTCATTGGCAAACTTGCTGAGGGTGCACTTGATTCCAGTGTCCAGTCTCCAGCAAAGATGATAAACAGCAGCAGTCCCAATACCAACCTCCATGGAATGCCACTCATCACCGATTTCCACTTACATGTTGAGCCATTGACTGCAACTCTGAGAGCAATCATTCAGCCAATTCCTTATCCACCAAGTGGCCTGTCTGTCAAGTGAATGTGGAGATCTATGCTGCACTTCGAGGAATTCTTTGCAGCTGACCTTAGCAACTGATCTGAGCCTCTTCTTTTGCAGCAGGACCCAGTCAATAATCAGGGCAGTGAGACACTGGGGGAGGCTGCCCAGGGAAGTTGTGGAAGCCCCGTCACTGGCTGTGTTCAGGAACAGATTGGATGGGACTTTGCACAATGTGGTCTAGTGGAAGGCGTCTTTGCCCACAACAGGGGGTTTGGAACTAGATGATCTTTAAGGTTCCTCCCAACTCAAACCATTCTATAATTCTATAACTTTATGATTCTATGATCAGATTGGTGTGCGGGAAAGAGGGCTTATGAATATATAGGGAGAGATGGTGGTGAATCAAGCTTCAAAGTGCACCATTAAACACATCATCTCAATGTCTGCCCTCAGAAATTCATGTCTCCAGGGTGAATTTCTCTGATGAGAAGTAGTCCTTTTTATAAGGCAGGAAGCATTAGGTATGCTCATATCTCAGTCAAAGGGTTTCCTACACAGTGCCAACTGTTATTCAGCAGTACTCATTATGCAGGTGAGATATATTGCAGTGCTGCTACTCTGCAACACTCTGCAGATCTCTATGCACCATGTGCACAATGTCTGAAATATAAGCAAATTTATGCTGCACTCATCCTTTTTGCAGTTATTAGTGTCATTTAGTATCATCTTCCTCCAGCAAATTGACTCACCAAGCAAAATGCACAAGTGCACTTTAAAGTGGATCACATTATCACGCCTACTTCTTCTGAAGAGCCAAGTGCCATTACTACTTTTCACAAGGAATAACTGCCTAAACTATTTCACATTCTTCAATGCATCAACAGTGTGCTTCCTCCATTCAGTTAGCAATTCAGAAGAGCGATTGAAAGTAATGCATGACTTTCATATTGTTCTACAATGGAGAGATAAAATCCAGTGCATTACTTTATGCCTCTCTAAATGTCAGAGTATTCTTTTCTGGAGCCCTTTCATTGAGATATGCAGTTATATCACTCCTAAGGCTCTGATTGTATTTGAGACGTCAACAAGGTATTTGCATCAAAAATACTACTTTACTCATAAAACCTATTAGAGGTTTCTCTCTCAACACTACTGTTTAGATAACATATAATCCTAACTGCACAGTTACTTTCACAGTCAGCTGTAGACCAAAAGGACTAATGATGGCAAGTGCCGATAGGACTTTATTTCAGAAATATTTTCAGACTGTTCACTAGCACTCCTTCCTCTGTGTGCTTTATTTTCTAGAAGGTAGGTGGAGTATCAAAATACAATAAGGATGTAGACTGTTAAATAGTTAATATTATGGCTAAAACTGTGAACTTGGAACTACAAACCCAGAAACCAAAAATCAGGAACAAGAAGAAATTTTGTCTAAGAAGCATAGTTAGGAGGAGAGGGGCTAAGGGACTGAGGTGAACCAACAATCTACTGAGCTGAAGAGCAAAGCCAGAGGCCTGTCAAATGTGACATCATACAGTTAGAACTGAGATAGGAAGGAGATAGTGCTTGAATAAGACAAGCTGTTAAGTAAAATGAAAAAAACACGGGAATAATATTGTAGCCAGGAATTGCATTTTGCAACCACATATTGGGATAACTTCTAATGCTTGATTGGTACAGCTGCCTCTACCTAGAATTATATGTGGGTCATCAGTCGCCTGGGATACTGCCTGTGGTAGTCTGGTGGCTCGTTGCACTTTGATTGCTCAGGAGTGCTTGTCAAGAGGCTGTCAAGAAAATCACCAAATTACACACTCGAGCTCAGATCTCAGTGACTTTTGATAGAACTGACCTTTGTGCCTTTGAGAATCTAGTCCTTGTTCTCTGCAAAGTGGTGGCTTCCCATGTGGTCTGTTATGCTTACAATTATGAGTGTTCGGTGTTTTTTTTGTGACCTCTTTTCACTCATTACAACTGCACTTAATATTATGGCAGAAGAAGGCTAATGATTCTTTCTTTTGCAATTGTAACTAAAATGCTGCCATAGCAGTGGGTATGTGTTGGCCAAGGTCTTTGTTATGCAACTGTATGCAGATCACCCTGTATTGCATCATTCATCTCATTCAGCAATGCAGCACCAAGGTCACTAGGCATTTTTAAGCTAATGATGAGAACATAAGTCTAATAAATGTGCTTGATAATCACAGCAAACATATTGTCATTGTTGCAGATGTTATCCTTTCAAAAACACTTGGCAAACACAACTAAAATACAGCCCGTGTATGTGCTCTGACCTCTCCTAAGAATGCACCATCAGGAACAGTGAGGAGGTGAGACTGTTTAAGAAGACTCGTCATGGCCTGAAGCTACAAAATTAGTAGCTCGAAAAGCATCAGATTACGTAGCACAAACATGCTAAATGAACACGGAATCAGTAAAAAGCAAATTTTTGACAGTAGATTTTGAGAAGGAACATATCTATTAGTAATGCCAACACAAGTAGAGATCAATTTCATATGACAATGATGTAGGCAGATTGACATTAATTATCTAACTTATTTTTGTAGCCATTATGCTGCAGTAATCCATTACTTGCTAATCCAGTAGCCTTTTGTTATCTGTCAGAAAATACATTAACCACCAAACGCATCATGCCACTGTGAGCTTTGCCATTATGTGCAGTAGTTCTCCATAAGGCTTATCAGATGCTGCAATTGCTTATTTCTTTGAAAGGATATACATCATCTCCCAGGCTCGATCACCACATTGCTAATGTTGTGCCCTCAGGA
This sequence comes from Chloroceryle aenea, assembly GCA_013399075.1. Lineage (NCBI taxonomy): Eukaryota > Metazoa > Chordata > Aves > Coraciiformes > Cerylidae > Chloroceryle > Chloroceryle aenea. The sequence goes on from VWZY01012590.1 coordinate 39,429, forward strand.
AGTGGCAATGTAGTGCCCAGAACTTATTGCAGTTCCAGCATCTTGCAACCTATCATATATAGGTATATTTTTATTTTTACATATATATGTGTGTATCATATATATGTATATTTTTGGCTACCAGGAATGAACAAGCCCACAACAGCCTTACCACTAAATATGTTCCTGACAATAGGTGATAAAAAGGAAATTTAAACCAGGCACAATTTATTATTGATAAGAATAAAGGTCAGAAATTGAACATTACTGCAAAATTCACTTAAGACCAGACCATTCAGTGGACAGAACATGCCAACATGTGAAGATGGCTGTTCAGCAAGGAGCTGAAATAAACACGGTGGCAAGAGAGGTCTAAGCCAATTCACAGTGCTGTTATGTCTCATTCTCAACTGACATAAACAATGCAGTCATGAAATCAGTTTCACTTCTTTTGTATACAAACTTTCTGTGCCCTACATACTAAAAACCAGAAAAATATTACCCTTTGCTAATGGAGCTATTTCACCAGGAAGCATGGCATGTGTCCATGTCACAATTTAGGGTCAGGGGGGTCCCAGAGGAGTACCAGGCTGGGTCCTGCAGCAGACGGGAGCTGTGTTCAGGAGCTGGATTCTGGTACTGGATTCAGGAACACATTGATTTGGATCGAAGGCAGAACAAACAGAGTCCTGGAAGGAATCAAAATTGGACCTGGCCAAGCCAATCAAAGCTGGAAAAGCAGTCCAAGAGAGGGGAAGAACCTGGGAGACCCCCAGAGAGAGAGAGAGCGAGCAAGTGAGGGTCACCTGCCCTGTCCACTCCTCCCTGCAGCTGCGGCGTTTCACTTTCCTGCACCCCTCAACATGGTACACAAGATCCAGCAGTGGTCTTGGTCTGCACACCAATCCTTGGTAATAACTCAAAACATGGGCTGTTATCACTGCCAGCAGCAGACACTGCCTGTGAGAACAGGCTGCTAACTTCAGAAAGTGCAGCTAATTAGAAGAAATGAGTGGAGAAGTGAAATCAATGAACAGAAAGAGCTCTGTTCTCACCCAAACCAGGACAGTCCAATTCACTGTGTCAGCAGCTTTCAATCCTCAGTTCAGTTTACCAGCAGTTAAACTATTCAAGGCCTGTATTATAATCTTTTAAAGATGACATGTTGTCGTGGTTTAGGGTCAGGGCAGCCCCTAAGACCCAACAGA
>VWZY01012590.1:44311-61877 GCA_013399075.1 Chloroceryle aenea
TTTTTTTTTTAAACAAATAAATGTATATTTTTATTTGATTTACTAGGTCTATTAAATATTTACATTATTGCTTTCCAGTTACTCTCTAGTATATGTATTATATATTAAACACTCAGAAGATTTTTTTTTCAAATTATCATTTATTTAATATTTTTTCACTTTCACTACCTTTACAAATGTTTTTCTTTGAGTTTCAAAACAACATTATTACAGTCATCTACCCATTAGCTTGATTTTTTAAATTTCATTATCAGCCATTAGGAAAATAAAAGGTAAGTCATATAATCTAATTTTGTTAATGGAACTTAATGCAGCTGTAGGCAATCTAAAACTAAGTAAATAACCCCTTCCCCCTCCAACAACCATAAACAGACTGTAATAAGGCTACCAGAAAATACATCTCAGAAAATCGTTAGAAGTGCAAAAAGCCCATAAAGTAAAGCACATGGGTATGCAATAAGAAGCTGCTGTCCTTCCATAGCCAATGAAGAGGTAAAAATTTTGGAGGCTGACAAACTGCACCATCCAATAATAAACAGAGCTAATAAAGTTCCCAGGATCCCCCTAGGAGAAAAAAAAAAAGTACAAAAGAAATATGACAGAGTCCACTTGTTAGTAAATGTAGCATCAAATCTTATAAAACTCAAAGTTCATGTCTAGCAGCTTGTTGATAAGTTAACAGTCATTGGAAGAACCAAGGACTGACTGACATAATAGAAGTCAATCCTAAGAAACAAATTAAAATAGTAACAGGAAACGAAACAGTTAATTTCTTCAGTATGGATAAAACCAATCAGTTTCATCAGAAGTACTGCTAAAAGGACAACACATTTCCAAATAAATCTGGGACTCCAGCAGATGCAGAGCTAAAGTTTAATTTTAAAGTTAGCAAAAATCCTATTGCAGCCAAAATCTTCTTGTGGAAGGTGATAGGATCGAAAATGACACTACAAAACTACTCTTCCATCAGGAAGCCTGATGACCTAGAGGGGCTGCATTTTTGTAACACACAGCACATGTTTTAAGTGTGCTTCAGACTCAGAGGAGAGGCAATAATGCTTTTACAGAATCACACCTCAGCTGACCGGGCAGAAAGGTGGTGACTGCCTCCGAGGAGAAAGCTCAACTGGTCTTTTAAAAAAGGGTGCATATGGAATAGAAAGTAATGGATGGGAAAAGAACCACTGAGAAAAAACATTTTGATCATTCTGGCATCCTCCTCTGCACACTGAAAGGACGGCAGCTTACCACACTGCCCCTTAGTGACAAATGGGCCCTTCTGAAATTACATTCTGCCACCTCTCAGGTCCATGCTGGCCTGGGGAACTGATGATTATGGGACTATTGTCAAAAACACACTGAAATATTCCTGAAGATTACAGAGAGCTCACTGTTAAACCCTATAGAACAAAACCTCATCAATAATTGATGTTTCACATATGCTTTATTTGTAGTCCCCATAATCCAGAAGAAAATTGTCAGTGACCTACTACACCACTTAGACACAAGACTATGGGGCCAGAATGGGATCCACCCAAGGGTATTAAGGGAGCTGGTGAAAGTGCTCATGAAGTCCCTTCCATCATTTATCAGCAGTCCTGTCTAAACAGGGAGGTCCCAGTTGACTGGAAGTTAGCAATTGTGATGCCCATCTACAGGAGGGGTTGGAAGGAGGATCCAGGAACTACAGGTCTGTCACTCTGACCTCAGTGCTGGGGATGGTCATGGAGCTGATCATCTTGAGTGCTGTCACAAGGCACATATAGGCAAACCAGGTGATCAGGCCCAGTCAGCATGGGTTTATGAAAGACTGGTCCTGGTTGACTAACCTGATTTCCTTCCATGACAAGATGACCTACATAGGGGATAAGGGAAAGGCTGTGATTGTTGTCTGCCTGGACTTCAGTAAAGACTTTGATACTGTTTCCCACAGTATTCTTCTGGAGAAACTGGCTGCTCATGGCTTGGATGAGCATATGCTTTGCTGGATAAAAAATTGTCTAGATAACCAAGCCCAAAGAGTGGTGGTAAATGGAGTTAAATTCAGTTGATTGCCAGGCACAAGTGGTGTTCCCCAGGACTCAGTAATGGGGCCAGTTCTCTTAAATATCTTTATCAGTGATGTTGATGAGGGAATAGAGTGCACCCTCAGAAAGCCTGCAGATGACTCCCCGTTGGGCAGGAATGTTGATCTGCTTGAGGATAGGAAGACTCTACAGAGTCTGGATGGATTAATAGGCTAAGGCCACTGGTATAAGGTTCATCAAGGACAAGTGCCAGATCCCGCACTTGGGTCAAAACCATCCCATGCAAAGCTACAGGCTTGGGAAAGAGTGTCTGGAAAGCTTCCCTGACAGAAAAGGAGTCCGGGGTGTTGCTCCACAGCCAGCAGTGTGCCAAGGTGGCCAAGAAGGCCAACAGCATCCTCGCCTGCATCAGAAATAGTGTGGCCAGCAGGACTAGGGAAGTGATTATGCTCCTGTACTTGGCACTGGTATGGCCACACCTTGAATACTGTGTTCAGTTTTGGGCCCCTTGCTACAAAAAAGGACACTGAGGTGCTGGAGTGTCTTTAGAGAAGGGCAGTGAAGCTGGTGAAGGGTCTACAGAACATGTCTTATAAGGATTGGCTGAGGGAACTGAGGTTGTTTAGCCTGGAGAAAAGGCTTAGGAGAGACCTCCTCACTTTCTACAACTACCTGAAAGGAGGTTGTAGTGAGGTGAGGGTCAATATGTTCTCCCAAGGAACAAATGAAAAAACAAGAAGAAACAACGTCAAGTAGCTTGAGGGAGGTTTAGATCAAACATTAAGAAAAATTTCTTCACAACAAGGGTTGTCAAACACTGGAACAGGCTGCCCAGAGAAGTGGAGGAGACACCATCCCTGGAGGTACTTAGAAGATATATTGGTGTGGTGCTGAGGGACATGCTTTAGTGATGACATGGCAGTTCTGGGTTAATGGTTGGTGTTGATGATTTTTTTTATTTTTCCTTTATTCAGTTATGGTTAAATAGCTAATCATGATAACTTAAAATTGTTGGACTAGTATGTAACTTTGCAACAGATGTGGGGATTATCTCATGTATTTTCTGTGAGAACAATCATTGAAGTTCTTTACACTTTGAAATAGAAATAATATTTTTACATGTTAAAAAAAAATCATTAATATATTGCTGTCTTTCCTCTGGCTTTTAAATTTTTTTTTAATTAAAAAAAAAAATTAAATGTATGTTGGATTTAAAAGTTGCCAGTTAATTTTAATAGCATATTTGTAATAGTTAACCTTGCTACTTGCTGTGTTCAGGCAGTTTCACATAGTGAATGAGCAAGGACTACAAAATCCTGTACACAGGCACTTAACATTACCGATTCATTTCAGAGACAATTATTTAATTTTTTGAAGGCTGTCACAGTATAGTACTTAAAGATTTTCAAAAGATACTCTTTCTGTAAATTTGCGGCATTTTACAAATGTGTGGAGTGTACTTGGGGATTCCTTGTACAGACAACACTACCCTGTGCAGTTATAACAGCTGGCTTGGAGTTTGCCCCATCTGTCCTACAATTATGTATCTGAATCTTTTATTAGGGTTAATCAAGAAAATATGGGAAGTGTAGGAGAACAGAGAACAAATGCCTTCTTCAGTGTCACTGCTGTTCATTTCATCAAGGACAGCTCAGAAACACTTTAACCCATCATAGTTCTGCAGAAACATGTAACAAAGATTGTGTCAAAATCTTCCTCCCACTATATAATTTCCTTTAAAAATAATATATATGTAATTGCATCTTTCCTAAAGAAAACAAATGAAGGCACTTTCTTGTTCATCAGCTAACAAGTCCCGTATGTTACAGACTAGAGGGTTAAAAATGCAAGTGAACAACAAAGGCTAGGTAGGGGAATCATTATTAGTAGCAGGTTAATGATGGATAAAAGCACTGCTCAAGGCCTTCAGGCAAGACCTGAATCTTTCTTGTACTTTGCTGAATGTGAAAAAGGAGGTAAACACAGTATCTCAAAAGGCTTACCGACTGAGAAGGAAGGAGAGGCTTGCACATAAATTTCCTATTTATAGAACATTACTGAGGATTCCTCCCCTCCTCCCCCGCCCCGCCCCTCCAGATACATGCGCCACTACATGTTTTGATTTTCAAAGTTTTCAGTTATTTTCATGTTTGAAATTACACCACAACTATACGTCAGAGTATATGACTCTACTACATTTTAAACACTTGTTCTAATACTCTAAATCATTAATGGTTCCTTATGTCATTCTGTCACACAGAAGTCAGTCTATAGAAGAAAAGGAAGCATAAGGATAGAAGCCTGATACTATGAACAAAAAAAAAAAAAAAAGAACAGGAAAATCAGCTACATAAAATCAAAGTCCATCGGTCACTTTTAAAATTGAAACCTGAGTTTCGCCTCTGTTGGCTCTGCAAAACAAAAAAGCACATCTGTGGTTCTCGCAAAAATCAAAGGCACTCTCAGTCCAAGTGGGAAACAGTGGAATTAAGGACTCATATTAAAATTAATGTATATCACCCCACTCACACACAGTTCAGTTTTGTCCATTTTAACCTACACAAACAGACAAACAAAATGGTTGTTTTCTTCACCGTTCCAGAAGCCAAAGCTCACTGCCTAACTATTTACAAAACGTTTTGCTTTACATCAACCTTCTGAATTACTGTCCTCCATATGGTTCTTGTTGCCACAGACTAGTACTTACTGTAGTGAGAAGATGAGCGCAGAAGAGGACAGGATCACCATAGGCAGCAGGCAATAGCCCAAGACACTTGCAACACAGCCATGTGAGACTCCTGGGATGCTCATCAGGTTCAGTAGGGCATGCATAGCAAGGCATCCAATGGCACTCATGCCATAGACATAGCCAAAATGAACTTTTCCTGCCTGGAATAAATATTAGTAAGCATGAAGTATCAGAAGTGAGCAAGTGATCACAAAGCAGTGGGAGAAGACAAAAGACAAGCACTAGGTTTGTTACTTTGGTGACTCTCTCTCTGCTTTGCTGACATTGGTTCAATTGTAATCCACAGATGTTACTTTTAGGTGATTTTTGCATCAAAAAGTTCCACGGTACAATTGTGAGATTGTGCTTGTCACTAACTTAAAGTTATAAGACTGATTCTGAGTCTTACTGTCATTGGGCTCTAAACAGGACAGGAAGTGGTTTGGGAGGTTTGAGAAAGTCTAACTGGTAACAAGCCGAGAAAAAATCATGGCAAGCCTGTTTTAGTTCGGGAAACACTTTTCCAACATGTGCATATGGAGCTGTAGAAAATTGTCCTAAGTAAATTAATGACCTAACTTACTTGATATGCTTCACATTTTATTACAAGCCTCCAGCTTTAAGCAGGCTTGCAAAAAACTAGTAAAACTTTGCTGAAAGTATGCTGGTTTTCAGGGTGAACGTGTCTGTTCTTCCCCTTGACTACCATCTGAACAACACATCTCTGGTTAGATCAATACAACACATTCATTTCAACATAAGCCTGAGTAGTAACTGTCAGCTTGTGTTCTTTTTTGTTCCAACAAAAGTGAAAAACCCCAGGTGTTTTTTTCTTGCAGTTTTTATTCCTTAGTGCGGATTTAGTAGCTTTGAAAGGTACCAGCCTGACAGCCTGGAGCCTGATGTTTTCTAATTTATACACAAAGCTAGTACAACAGGCAATAGTGGCCACAGCACCACCAATTTCTTCATCTGCTGCCATCATTTTGAAGGATCACCTCCAGGCATGAGGGCCATTGTTCACTCCCCAAAATGAACACTTACAAAAGACTGTTAAATATTTTTTTTTGTATCTCTTCAAGCTCCTAACAAATGAAATACTGAATGTCAGCTATGAAATACTGTCATTTTCACATCTGTACATGAGAAATAAACATTCATAAATCAGAAACAAACAGTGATTTGGATGAAGATGGTTTTGTTTGCTTTGTCTTGGAACTTTGTATTGTAATGATAACACCCATTTCTGAAGAAGAAACTTCAAACCTGGGACTCAACCCTTAACTCAGGGCCATCAAATAAACTTCCTAACACATAAAAAATATATATATTTCTACACACACTTAAAACATGAGTGTGCATGTGCATATACACACTTCTACATATTGCACACAGATATTGCATATAAAAACACCACACGAGAATCAGAATTGAGGGTCTCAGTTTCTTAATAAATTTGTAGTTTAGTGTTGGATTCTCTTGTGATGGATAAGGTGGAAACATTATTGAAGCTTTTTTCATGGTTTGCAATATTTACAGGTATCTCTTCCATGATGGTTAAGGAGGGTTGAGAACACCTCCCACTTTAGTCATCCATACACTTTATTAAAATCTGTGGGAAAATAACTTTGAGGACCCTCCTTCTCTGATTTCTCTTACTGTATCCATTCATGTGGAAATATATCACTGGATGCCAGCAGTATTTGAGCTGGACAGATATAAAGCAACTCAGTGCGGAGAGCCTAATCTAGTGATAACACAACCTGAAAGTCCACAGTGCCCACTTAAGTGCAAGGCATCCTCAATTAATAAGATTTTTCTGTACATCAGCACCATTATCCTGTTTTCAGCTTGACCTGGCTCACTGCTGAGCTCTGTTCTGGTTCCAATCCTCAAGGTTAGGTCAGGTACAGCCAAACTGCCTACAGACTCACAATGTCCCAAGTGTTGGTCTTTTCCCTGCCACTACATTACACCATAAAGGAATAATCTGTTCCTGAACTAACACCATAACACTCTTTCTATTTAGGTATATAGTCATTTGCTGACATCTGCATAATACTGGTATAAAATAACAAGGAAAAATGGCTTCTCCAAATAAAATTAATGATAGCTAGAGATAGTGTGGAAGAGCAGTTGTAGATCAGATTATTATCAACTACAATTTCAGTCATTAAAGATTTGTAATAAATTTAACATCTGCAACGGTTTGGGACAGCCTTTACGACAGACCGGCTAAGGAAAGCTCTGTCTCAAACAGATACAAGAACATCAAGCTGTTATTTGAAATGGTTTGCTTCAGTGTATTTAATTATTCTACACAGCACTATTTAGCTTCTTAGTTTAAGATTAAGAAATTATTGAGACAGAGATGAAGGGAACACTAACATTAGTAGCTGAAATTAACTGAAATCTTCACTTGGTGAAATGTCTGATTTGTGGTGCAAAGGAATGAGAGAGAAAAAAAATGCAGCTGAACATGTTGGTTTCAATTCCAGTCTTTCTTAACATACTTAAATAGACTGACTCACACACGGGGGAATACTCCCAGTTCACAGTGATGTAAGCAAAACCAGAATCAAGCTTGATTAGTCTGGCAGGCTTTGATGAATGGAAAGAGCTAAATTTGTCCTGCAGAAGGAAGAAGGTTAGAAGAAAGTCAGACTTGGTGCACTTGGTTGCATCTGCCTGCAGTGGGTGCTACTGCCCCTAGTTCAAGTGGATGGGGAAGTGTGATTTTGTAAAAATGGCTATGTAAAATGCAAAGCAGCTGTGATTCGGGCTTCTGCTAACTTTCACACTGCTCTTGTTCATCTGCAATGGAGCTATCCTGGGTTTTTTTGCCAGTATGAGGAAGATCAAGTCCTGCTGCCAGGCTAACAATCCGTTCCTCTTTTTTTCTGTTTTCTGAAAGAACTGCTACCATTTGAAGAATATCTTTGCATATTTTTCCATAGTTAAAAAGCAGAAACTAAATAAAATTTATAAATTATTTTTTGGAAACCATCTCTCAATGAAATTATGTTCTTGTTGATATTAGAAGAGAATTATTCAAGTACAGAAAGATAGCATAGCTTACAGAGCTGAAGAGCAACTTTAGTATTCAAATGCATCTGAGACAAAATGAGCAGCCTGAATTTATAAGATGGCCCATGGAAATCCCACAGGCTTATTGCTGTGAAGTTGTGGCATAAAAATACTAGGTTGTATCAGAGGAGTTCTGCCAGCCTAAAACTGGAGATTGAAAATAGTTGGTTTTCTAATGACCCTTAAAACAGTTAATAGCTCAGAATAAATTTGATAAAGTACTTCATTTCAATAACAACACTTAATATTCATTCTAATTGTTGGCTATTCAGGGAGAAAAACAACAGGAACCACTTTTTTTCCCCCCGTTCTTTCTTTCTTCTGGCTTTCCTTCCATTTTCCTGATTATAATCAATTCAACACTTTCTTCTTTTATTCCCCTCATACCTTTATTTCTCTATGCGGAAAGTAGCCTGCCTTCTCTAGCTTCACACTTTATTTTCCTTTTATTCCCTTTACTCCTGCCTCATCCACCCTTTTAAAAGATTTTTATTTTTATAGGGACATAAATAATAATAATGCCTGCCAATTGTATTTCAGTTTGCACATTCAAGGTACTGTGCTGACATTACAAATTGAGTAAGAACTTGCAAGAGTCTTCTGATTCAGCACTATTTATCACAGAGGAAATGGAGAATTAGAGCCCTCTTTCTCTCACCTCATCTGCAGAGCGGTAAAGCCCATCCCAGAATGGTCCCACCTTATTCCTGACTGATGAATTGCTGCCGACAATCAGAGCTGTACTTCAGCAGCACTGGAGAGCCCCTGTTGTCAGTGATAAATAGATGAATTTGGAGTACTGTACAATTCCTGGTAAACTTTCCTCCTGTAGGAAAGCTATATTCATAAAGAGGAAAGAGGTTAAACACAGGCTACTATATTTTGTTTAGCAGAAGATGTGAAAAAAAGAACATAAGTTAAGAAAGGACTAGAAAAATTTATAGGAAGGTATTGCAAATTTGAGGTGGGAAGGAAAAGGTTGTTTCCATTTCCTTTTTCAAATTATTCTAGGTACATAAAGATATTTTTTTCAATATCTCTGCATTCCCCAAAACAATATTGAGAGAATAAAATTTCAAAACAGTAGCAAGAGTCTTGAAAAAAAAAAAGAAAAGGGCTGATCTGCTATGCCTTTTTAACCTCTCCTTCAAAACTTCCTTGTTAAGTTCTTACCGAGCACACATTGCTATGCTTTGGGTGTCCAAAGCCTCCCCAGGATATACACTGCATAGATCTGTCCTTTGTTCATATTGAATACCACTCCCAAACCTGGTATAGTCTTTTCTTTCCACTGGAAGTGAAACATCACTTTGCCTGTTTTACATCTAAACTTTATGCAGGTACCTTCAAAGCATGGAGACTTTTAATGTATATCTCAGAACAAATGGCAGAAAGTGACTCATTTTATGCCAGTACTACATCTTCTGCAACTTCACATGCATCATCACCTATGTATTAGCTTGTTAGAAAATAAAGCCTTTAAGATTTCTACCACATCTTTCCTACCAGCAGCAATGTTGCTCCAAGGGCCAAACAGAAAATCATAGGTCCAGTGAGGTCTGTCTCATTCATAATGCTGCCATCTGCAGGCTTCATTGGATTTAGAACTGTTAATGTCTTTTGCCATATATGCTCAAAATTAATCCCAAGTTCTGCAATGAGAAATTCCAGGACTGTTAATTACTCACAAGAAAACAAGACTTTTACAGAAACCCATTAGATACCAAAAAAAACCCCAAACAACAAAAAGCAACCCACCACCAAAAAACAAATAAGCAAATAAATTATCACTTTAATGAAGATAATATTGTCAGGTGACATATTCTGTAGTAGGAACATGACGTCCCTGTTCTATACCGAGTACATTTGAGAGTCAGATCTGATTCTAAATTGGAATTTTAATTTATTAAATCCAATTTTAGGCAGTGAACCAAAATATGCCCTCAGCATTTTTGAGTTAATATTTGTTTTTCATATATTTAAAACACTTATATCTAATACCACACTAACTTAGATGTTGAAAATATGCTAATTAACAGTAACTGCAGAATTCAAGATACTCTAGAACATCAATGACAGAGAAAGAGATATACTGTAATTCTGGCAAATCTGACAAGAGATGTGTCTTAAGCCTGAAATGCCAGAGGCACTTAAAAATGACATTCTTCCCTTCAAGGCAAGTTAATAATACTTTTTACTGAGGTTTATAAGCTTTTTTTTTTTTTTTCATTTAAAAAATAATTACTGAGAACCTCAAGAAACAGTACAAAATTCTTCCCTGTTAAAGTCAATGGAAATTCTGCCACTATCTTTACCAGGACGAAGTTTTCTCTTATAACTTCTGCAAAAATACTTCAGCTTGCAAGAGCAATCATATTCACTGAGATGCTCCAGTAAGGGAAAAGTTATGTTCAGAACTGGGTGCTAGAATTAATGAGACTGATAACGTGTTAGATCTGTTTGGAAAGCCAAGTCTTTACCTTATTCCACCGTTCTATCATGTTGAGCTGAACCAAAATATAATATAAATAAAGTTATACTGTATAAAAAGTGTGTGTCTTTGTATTTCCATGGTATACAGCTGGAAGCATCCCTGAAGCCACATGGATCAGAAACACTCAGATTTCAACATCCTTTTCACAGGGTGAGCTGAATGTGGACTTAAATGCTTGGAGGTCTGAGAGGTAGAGATCTAGTGGTTATCTGTATCAAACAGAATGATCTTGCTGGATTTAAGGCTGTAGCAGTTTCTTCTACGTAGTAAAAACTCCACTTGCCTTCCAGTATGCAAAAGAAGGCTGAATATGCTCTTTTTACATTATGCTGAAATAATCACAAATCCCCTGATTTTTTTTAATGTAGCACAAGTGTTTTGTAAACTACAAAATCAGCCACTAGCATTAGGATGGCTCAGTCACCATAAACAATGATAATATTTGTGTAGTTAAATTATCAACTAAGGGAAGCTGAAAGCAGCTTTCTCAACTTCCCATTGAAATGAGCTATTTAGCACCATCAAAATATTAAATTTATCACTAGATATACAAAAATTATTATTCTCAGTATTTATTAATTATATATGTTCCAATATGTAGGCAACTTAAAAACAGAGTGGAAAGAATATTGGGAAACCCGAATGAAAAACTTATTGTTATGGTGTCATCTAGTGGTAGAAAAGTATATGCTTTATATGCCATAATGCTGAATGAATCCGTGGCAAATTCAAGTAAGAAAATGTAGGTTTGGGGACCAGGGGCTATTGGCTGAAGCTCACAGAGACAGGCTTGGTAGCTCTGCCGCAGCTTCTCCAGTGACTGACACAAGCTAACAAAGAAAACAGGCACCCCCAGAAACTACGCACATGGTTCAAGGTTTTATTTTTACCTTCTAGCAAAGGAGGTTCCTCATCAAATCCATCAGTGTAACTAAGATGAGAGAGATTGTTAGGACTGTATGTTGGCTGCAAAATCTGACCTGTGTAACTCTGAGAGGTCAGAAGCATTTCTGATGGGACAAAAGCATCAGCTGGAGGTTGCTCTCCTGTCTGGCTCCTAGGACAAGAAGAAAATCACAGCAAAACCAGGTAACTGCAATGAGAAACTTCTTAACAGCTTAGAGCTGCTCACCATGTAACACAGTTTAAGTTTTCACCTATTTTCAGTTTGAGGAACCTGGAAATTTTCTGTGTACAGTATCTACTGAATGTAGTAAATGCTGAGCTGCTACCCTTCACTGTGACTTCCTCTGAAACCAACCAGGGTTCCTTGCTGTCATGCCAGCACATTGCAGCCTTTTGTACCTATTTCTGTGCCCATCCACCTTAGGCAATGGTACAGCTCAGGTCCCCAGGCCGGGGTTGGGGGGAAAGAGTGTGACACTGTGAGGGCAGTCACAGATTTAGGCACTCCAGACTTTTTCACCAAGCAGTCTGCTGACATTCCTCAAATATGTCCATTCTGCTAATGAAAGATCCATGTATTTAGATATTTCTTTTTCTTGAATCTGAGAAGGCATTTCAAGAATTTCTATCAATATATGCCCTAAAATCTAAATGAATAACATGAAGTTCAGTCACTCTAATCAGGTAAACAATGTGTAACATTCCTATGTATAAAAGTAGCATGAACTCTTTATAAAGAAAGGTTTACTTATAAGTAATTCTGTCTTGGGGAAAGTCTAGATGTTCTCTTGAAGCTCTTTCCAGCTCCTGCAAACCCCAGAGCCAACTGGATCCATCAGAGGCTGAACAGGGAAGCTACAGCAACACTCAGCCTCTTACAGCAATCATGTTGAAATCTCCCCTAAGGGGGAAGCTTTCAGAACTTCTTTCCCTCAGTGTCCCTCTTCCATGGACAGAAGTCACCAATGGGTTTAAAAAATGCAAGAAAAAAACCAAAATAATAAGATGCTTCTGGTCTTGCTGGTACTATGGCTTGTATTTCTCAACTGAATCTTCCATTGTATTGATAATGCAATCCTTATTTTGGCAATTGTATGCTGGTTTTTGTCATTAATTTAATTTGAGCTTTCAGACAATTGTCTTTTTTATCTTCTTCTTACTTTTATGTTTGTTTGGTTGGTTTGAGGTTTGGTTTTTGTTTGTTTTTTTTTTGTGGCATACTTACTTTCTTCTCCCACAGAGTTTTTCGTTAGGCCCATAACGGTTGCAGTCTTCTTCCTGGTCATCTATAGTATAATTTGACTGGTAAAAGTCAACGTGAAACTGCTCAAAATTTGACATTCTGCTTGGAAAAATGATTGTAAATATCAAAAAATAGCCTTTGCAAGAAGCCAACATCTATGTTATGAACTGTCCTAAACTTAACTGAAAATAGCAAACCTTAAAGATGCAAACTCAAGAGAATCTTTCTGTAGAAACTCATCATAATTTGGAAGTGAAAAAAATAAGTCCACCTTCTTTTGTTATAATAGAGATTGATCTTCTGTTACTGCTAGTTATTGCATATTAATTTACAAGTGATATACAAGACTTTCTCTCTTGTCACTGTTATCAAAAATAACCTAAGTCATTTTGAAAGGAGTTATGTACCGAGTAAATTATTGTTTCAAACAGTTCATTTGACCACTTAAAAAAATAATAATTCAAAAATTGTGGCCATGTCTGAATGCTTAGAAATTAATGTTTTACGAGGTATTTTGGCTTCCAAAAAAAATCACTATTTCCAACTATTTCCATTTTGCAATATTATATATGACCATCATAAACCAATAGAAAAATGCAAATATATTCACAGCATTTATTATGTCTGTTTATGGACACTGTAGTTGGCATATTAGGAGTACCAGAGAAAGATTCTCACTGGGTAGCTACATGCCTTTGAAAAGCACACCAACCTGAAGAAGAAAATTCCCGATTGAATTAATAATGTTAAAATGCATCTTTGATTCCTGGTGACACAGAGTTCAGTTCTGTAGCTATGGATTGATTAGACTAACAAAGGAATAACTGGTTTCCCTTCTACATTGTTATGTTTTTATAACTGAATTTTGCCCACTCTGGGCCAATTTCACATATCCTTTGTGTAGGCAAGACTGGTTGTCTGGATCATATATAAGACACATAAGAAATGAAGCACATTGGTTCTGTAACACATCATGTACCTTTTGGCATTACAGAGTGTTTCAAATTGAAAAGATACTTCATTAACTCTTAGATTTGGTCTAGGTGCTTCTTACGGTATTATCATGGTTGACTATAAATCCACAAAACAGCCTCAAAATTCACAGGTCTGCCTTCCATGGCCTGCATATGCATACCCACAAGATTAACAAATGATCAGCAAAGGCATTACCCCTGCTTGGAGCAATGTTTCAGTTCAGGGAGTCCCCCCGACACCACTGGGTTGAGGTTGGAGGGTGCCTCTGGGGACTTCCTGCTCCAAGCCCCTGCCCAAAGCAGGGTCACTGACAGCATGCTGCTCAGGGCTTGTGTCCAACTGGGTTTGGAGAAGTCTGGCTTTGTCATTTTTACTCCCTCTCATCACGTGGTTATATTCATTCATGAAATCCTCCATGAGACATCACTACTCCCATCTAAAGTTCTTCAGTGGTTTAAGGGGACGGTCTGAGCAGGGTTTGCCTGTAAATGTATAGATGTATGCAAGTGTTTCACCACTTGGCTAGAATTTATGTAGTTAAATTCTAAAAGCAAGCAGAGAAGTTATATAACCTGACTGATAACCATAACCATACCCAATTTACTTAGAATTTCATGTAAGATATTCACCTCTCCTAACATTTCCTGGTTTCTTCACTTCTTTCCTCTTTTCCAGCTTTCCA
This sequence comes from Chloroceryle aenea, assembly GCA_013399075.1. NCBI lineage: Eukaryota > Metazoa > Chordata > Aves > Coraciiformes > Cerylidae > Chloroceryle > Chloroceryle aenea. The sequence continues at coordinate 58,454 of VWZY01012590.1, forward strand.
AATGCTACGCCCTTTTCCTCCTCTCATGATTACTCTCATAGGTATCTCCATTTATCAACCACATACTGCTTATGGCAAATCTCTTTGTAAGGTAAAAGCTATACAGATTAGTATTTCATCAGAGACCTTGAAATGCTGCATATTAAAGTTTCTAAATTGTTTCCCATAATCAGACTAATCTGTGGGGACCCAATTCCTTTATATACCTAGAGCATTCAAAGTGGAAGTTATTCTTATAGGATTTTCATAACTGCTGCTCAATCATGCAGGATCTCCCAATTTAGAAGAGAAAAAATTTTTACATTGTAAATATGAATAAATAGAACTAATTGCACTAAGCTAATTACTGTTGTTTCATTTAGAATTACACAATAGTTACGCATTTGTTTAATAAAGATTTAACAGGGAATGAACATTTTACAAGGAATATGTTTTAAAGAACTTTAGCTGGTACCTCTACCCAGTTCAATTCCATTAAATCTTTAATGTTCTTTGTTGCCACTATAAGGAATGAAATAGTTAACTAACCAGGTACACTACAATCTGTATAACAGTGTTCAGAAAAGATATTTATTTTCCAAAAGAATTTGGAGTTAAGGTTACTTACTTTGCAAGACATTTGATGAAAACTCCAGTCTGTTGAATTTACATGTTGGAGAACACCTAAAATATCCTCTTGCTTCAGCAGGGATGAGCTTAGTGCTATTTATAAGATTTGAAATTTGATCTTTGAACAGATGCATATGAAGAAAAAAATAAACACAACCTGTCAATATCATGGCCAGCATTTAACAAGAGCTAACAACAATAAGCAGAAAAGCGTAGGAAACTTGAAGGAAAGCAGAACAGAATGGACAAATACTGTTCAATATATTTCCACCCAATATTGTAGTTCGTCATTTAGGGATTCCTTCTTAAGCAGTTATTTATAAAGGTCTTGGTGGAACCCTCATGAGCTGAGCTATTAAGTATTAGAAAGTTTTAGCAATGCCTAATTATACCTGTTAAATTAGTAGTGTAGACACATTTTCTTGGGGGTACATGTCTAGCAGATGCTCCCACAGTATGTGCTATGAGACACATGGGGCCTTAGAGCCATTCTTTGTTGGGTGTCAGAGGGACTTTTCAATTATGTGCCTCTTGGAGGTATGTGATGCTCCCTGGGACTGCCACATCAGAGGGAGGGAGGGTGAAAACACCGCAGGGCCAGCTCCATCTGCTGGTCCAAGACCGAGGCTCCATTCTCCAGCCACATTCTTCTGCCCTACTGCTTCTCCAGGAGCTCTTGTCCATTTACAAAGTATTCTCCTGCAGTGCAGCACCCACCACGTTAGGATCAGGGCAAGGCTCTACTTAAGAGACAGGGAAGATTGCTCTCCTCTTTGAGGGCCTTTATTGAATGCGTATGCATCAGATTAATGGTTGGTTATTTTTATTTTCATGTAATGCTCAGCGTGATAACCATTTTGTTACCTGACCCATTATGAATAAAACATTAGGAACCTCTGTTCTATATAGTCCTGCCTACTAGAAAACTTGTAACACAGTATGGATTTTGAAATAGCATTTAAACTTCGAAGATGACTTTTCTATTTACAGACGCTTTAGTATCAGATACCGAACCAATCCTAACAGGTGCTACCATTTTCACTTCTTTATTGGCTGGCTTCTCCATGACTGCTTGAGCTGTTTAATTTAAGGAATTGGACATTAAATGGGATGTATTATCAGGCCATTAATCTATGCCTTAAGAGCATATTAAATTCGGTGAGGTTGAAGGCCAAATTACTTCCATTTCATTAGAAGAATATTCATGCCCTGTTAGTACATGACCTACAATGTTATGAAAGAATTATAATACAGGCCCATTTTTAAATAAGAAAAAAAAAAGTATACCAAGTTTTTACTCATTATATATGTCCAAAAAAAAGAGCCCAGAAGTGAAGAATGGTGAGAAGCAGAAATATATATTTGTTTCTGCTAATTAAGGGTAATCTAACTGGTAATTTTCACAACTACTGTTAACCCTCCCTCATGCTCTTAAACTTCTTTCCTGCCATTTCCAGGATAACAATTCCTGCTGATACACCCACCAACGTGAATTTTCAGTTTCAATTCTTAACAAACTGCTAATCTCTACAATGTCTAATCCACTCAATTTAGATAATATGATTTGATCTTGTTTGTACTAAGTCAGTGGGGGGAATTATATAAGATTAACTCCTGTCCTTCAGGAAGGTAATAAAAAAATGTTTTCTTAGGGAGTGAAAATTTCTAATTTGATGGGGTTATGTCTGTTAATTCTAATTACAAAAAAGACTTGGTTACTTTCACTACTTACTGTCAGAAAAAGTAATGTATATATATGTCTGCCCACAAATATATATTTACACATATACATATATGCATATTGATTGCCAGATAAGAACTGAGAATAACTATCAGACAAGGCATTCCAGAGAAGGAATTTAAACAGGATAAAATACAATGACTGGTATTGGGGTTGAGGACTATTATAATAGTTGTTTAACATATCACAATTAGAAAAGAAAGCCAGTTGAAAAATAAATAATAAATAAATACAAGAGGAGTTAAGTCAAAATTGAAACATATATATTTCTCTCCATATATAACATGAAAATATACCTTATTATTCCTATTATAAATGAATTACAAATGTATAGTATATTAATATTCCTGTATATTTAGGCACTAAAAGGAAATCTAAAATACAGAAATGGAAAAGAATATTAGTTAGAAATGATGATGCAGACAATTGATTAAAACCTAAAAAGAAGGTAAGATTAAGTAGTTGATAGGAAAGTGACCAATAGAAACAAGGACTGCTCACATGTATAGAAGCAGACAGAATTATATCAATACTGCCATTCTCTGATCAAAATGGGTCAATAAAACTAAAAGACAGATAGTTTTCTATAGAAAGGCTCAAATAAGCATTTGAAAATTCTTCATATAAAAGTTTTAGAAGAACTGGTCAAAAACTTTCTACATGGTTGAGCTGTGCAACAGGAAAGTTTGAGAAGATCAAAACTAAGTAAATATACCATTTTTTAAAAGGTTAAATGAATTGCCCTGACTAATTATTGGCCCATCACCATGAGATTAATCCTAGCAAATTATGGGCTCAAATAATAAATAACTGAATCAATGAATCCAGTCAACATGGACTTTTGGAAACAAGCTTGTTTCAAACTAATTTACTTTCTAACAAGATTTGCAGTTGGGAAAGGTAGCCACTGATGACCTATGTTTATACAAAGCATTTTACTTGATTTTGTTTCAATAAATACAGAACCATCACTGCTTAATGGGACAACCATTACACTGATTAAATAAGTGCTATCTGACCTGTCTTGAACTTAATTGTAGAGAAGGGGAGAATTTCTTATCACAGAATCACAGA
>VWZY01012591.1:906-13773 GCA_013399075.1 Chloroceryle aenea
GCTGAGGATGCACAGGCCGAGCTCTGCCAATCACCTCACTCTGCAACCCAGCAGAGCCGACCTCCAACCCCAGCAGGAGGCCGAGGTGCAGCAGGGAGGATCGGGAGCAGCCGCCTGCGTCGGCACCCCCGGAGCTACACATCCCCTGTGGCACGTGTTCCTTTGAACCCCCAGCTCCAAGCTGTGCCACCTTGAGAGAGGAGCTCCAGGAGCCACTCGGGAGCCCACAGCCATCTGGCCACTGGCCATGGTGGGGCTCTCCCAGCAGGCAGAGCCAGCACGTCCTGACAGCGATGGAGTTACCGACCTGGCGCGCAGAGAGCTGCTCCTCCTGGCCGTTTGACCTCCCTTTCTCCCTTCACACACGAGCCCTCCCGAAAGCTCCCTCAGCATGGCCAGCCAGGCCCCAGCTCCACCAGCACCCTGCCAGCTGCCCCAGCAAAGTAAACACCGGTGGGAGTGGGAGGCCCTGGAGCCAGAGGGGGGATGTGTCTGGGAGAAGCCCACACTCCTCCACCTCTGCTGGCGACCAGCAGAAGGGACAGATTAGAGCTGAATGAAGTTACCAGCATTAAATAAACATGCCTGGACGCTTTGAAGTTCTGCTGCCCTTGAACACCAGCTTATTTCAGGAGGCCTCTTTTTGCTCAGCCTGGACAGCCACCAGTCTCAGTGGAGTTAACTCTTCACAGGACTTCTCAACTCCCTCAAGCATCTCACCCTGCTGNGCCCTCAAGCATCGCCCCCTGCTGGCACCCACCCAGTCAGTCCAGGACGTGAGCAGAGCCCAGCAGAGCCACTGTCAGCACCGACCTCCTGCATGTCTCCCTGGGTCTCCCCAGTTTAAAGGGAATTCCCACCAGGAATGGGAACCTGCCCGATTCCTCCACATGGTCCTGCAGGCTCCAGGCTGACAGACAGGGAACCTTTAATGGAGCTGAAGGAAAGGGTCACCCTCTGTGGTGAAGCATCCTCCAACCCTACCACGAGCAGCACTTTCAGGTCCTGGGGGAGCTGTGCTGAGACCTCCTCCAGTGCAGGGCTACAGAGCAAAGGAACAAGGGAGGAATTTTAATTACAGATGAGGAGAGTTCCCAGCTCCCCCTTCTTTAGGTTTAATCCAGCGGGATTCAGAAAGTCTGGGGCAGGGAAGGGAGGTGGGGAGCCACAGAGAGGAAGGTAATATACCAGAAAGACAAAGCTGACCCCGACTCCGTGGCACTTTTGCAACCTCTGCCAATCACTGCTCTTGCCCCACTATTTGAAAAACACAGCAGAGCAGAAATCTGCCTGAGAGCAAGGGCTGCCTCTGCTGGGGAGTGGGGAGAGGTGTCCCAGGGCTCACTGTTTTTGTATGTGAGCAGGAAACTGCAGAGTTGCTGCTGATGGAGCTGACGAGAGCCTGGTGCTGCTGCCTGCCAAGAGGAGAAGCAAATGCTTCTCAAGGTGGCTCCAAGTTACCAGTGTCACTCCCATGATGGGGTGTCAGTTCTGGATGCTCTGCTCGCTCCCAGTTCAGCCCCTGGCACAGGGAAGTTGGGGAGGGACAGAGGTATCTGCATCGGGTGCCATGGGTTGGACAGAGGTTCCCACTTCTCCTGGGAAGGCAGCTTCCAGCTTGCTCCTGAAACTGCCCAGCCCCAGTTTACTGCCAGGACAGCTCCCACCAAACACAAACATGTCTTTGCCACTCATGCAGTACCTGAGAAGCACCTTGGAGATGCTGGGCAAGAGCCCCTGACTCCAGGGCACTGCTGCAGATGTCAGCCACTGGCCAGGAGGTCCTCAGCGGCTCTGTAGAGCCTGCTGGGCAGCAGCTGGCAGGACACAAACACACAGCAGGGAGGGAGGGAGACACCGGGAACACGAAGGCCCAACCAGAAATCCAGGATAAAGAGAGTGCCTCTCAGTTCCCAACCGTAACAGACTGTGTCTCCACCCAAGGGGAGCCCACTGCTTGGCTTGCACACAGGCCATGCAAGGTGACCCAAGGCAACCCAGCCTGGCACCAGCCTTGCAGCAGAGAGGATGGAACTGGCTCCCATCACGGGACAGCTGGAAAGCACCAGCCTGATGGGTTAGTGCAGGCTGACCCTGGATTTCTACGAGGAACAGTCTCATCAGAGAACACCTTTCCTAAGTAATCCTACAGCTCCAGTTGCTCTGCTGCTTTTCCTGTCACTGACAGGCACACACTGGACTCTCCAGACAGCAAATGCCAGAGGGGTGTGCACAGGGACAATGACAGCCCCCTGCTCCTGAGCAGGGCACTGCTAGCAGGCTAGAGACGCATCCGAAAAGCTCGACAGCCAGGACTTGGACCTTCCCGAGTCCCCAGCACTGCTCCTACCAACAGCCACAGTCTAGTGACACGGGAAATACAACCCCATTCAGATCTGCTCTTTCCACATTCCCGACAGAGCTCACGGGACAAGGCAGAACAAGGCAACTGTGGGAAGTACAAACAGGCGCAGTCCTGCAGCTTCACAGGTCTCTTATTCCATTGCTCTATCCGCCAACAGCCCGGTCCCCTGTGGAAAAGGTTCCACAGACGCAGGAAAGACTCCAAGGAAAGTCCTGAAGAGGAGCAGACCTCAGCAGTGTCACACAGCACCACCATTCCTCCAGAGCCATCACCCTGCCCCTCTCCACGGAGGGCTGTTCCTCAGCACCTCGGCGCCAGGCTGTCACCCCGCTCATCGGTGTCATCGTCTGCACCTCTACCGCACGTGAAGCAGCACAAGACAGGGCACCCAGAGATCCTTGCTGCTAGCCTCTGCCTGTTCTGCTGCTCTTTGACAACTGAGTGGAGGAGGAAGAGAGCTAAGCAGCAACGTGAGCCTTACCTTTTGTTCCAGGGGGCTGCAGATTATCTCCAGTCAGCGAGCACCAGCCTACGGGAAAGATGTCCCGGGAATCATATCGGCACCAGTAATCGAAGGCACCTCTCCAGCCATCAAATGTTATGAGGACCTCAGAACCTCTCACCTCCCCAATGGTGGCCGGGCAGATGAAGTGAGGGTTCTTCCTGTCCACTGCCTCCAGCTTCATACCTGTCTTGAAGAAGTTTTGGGATGGAGATGGTGGTTCCTACAAGGAGAAGTTGAAAATGTGTTCAAAGAGGAGATGCCAGTGTCTCCCCATACCAGGGCTGTGCCCTCCACCAGCAAACTCATCTCCATGAGCAGATGAAGAAGGGAGCTAGTGGGCTGGATTCAAACCCCAGGGAGGTGTGCACTCACTGGTCTAGCTACACAACTGGGTGCCCTTTAACTCAAGAGGCAAGGAAGGCCACTGCTGACCTCTCTGCCCTCACCTGGCTGCTGGACCGAATCCAGACAGCTCTACTAACACTGCACCCTGTGACAGCTCTGTCACACAACACCAGCAAGCAATAAACTCCAAAGAGAAGAACCTTTATAGGATTCTCTCTCCTTGTTACCTCAGAGCAGGAAAACCTGAGTTCTGACAATCTCTCTCTATTGTGCTTCCCTCACCTTTAGCTTTGCTGGACATGTGAGGGATCTGTCACCCACCCTCATCTGGGGCTTGCTCCGCCTGGTTTCCTATACCCAAGATACACTGAAGCCACACCACCAAGCACATCTCTCAAGCCCAAGCACTGAAACCCAAACCACTTTCTTAGTAGATCTCTGTAGACCAGATCTTAGATCTGTCTGCATCCTGCCCCCACTACGGCACAGCCACAGAGGGCACAGCTCTGTCCTACAGCAGCAGCACCGTGGCAAAGCTGAGCGACCTGCATCTCCTCTGGGATCAGCAGAGCTCACACGAGACACCAGCTGGGATTTTGGTGCTCTGCAGTGAAGGGCACACACCAGAAGGATGTCTTCACAAACAGTATGGTAAAATACCTTGTGAAAAATCCGGACAGGAGCCATCTCTGCTCCATTCAGAGTCTTCAGAAGGAACATGGGCCAAGAGGAGGCATTCAGCCGAAAGCCTGCGGAGAAGGAAGCAGAGATGGAGACTTTAGGGCCACTGGATCTGGCAGCACACGCCTGCTCTGTTGGGAACTCTGCAGCAGGCACACATGGTGATCCCAAACCACCCTCCCCCTCATGCTGGAGAGTCAGGTTTGACCTTTTCCAGACACTCGGAATGCAAAACATTATGCTGTTGAAAAGAAACACCTGGAGATGGGTGTTTGACTGCATTATTCCGTTACCACAACAGCAGTCCACCCATTGACCATACAGGCAGAGCACTCTGTGCAGTGCTAGTGCTGGCAGCCTCACTGACCCTGCTACAGAGGAGACTGCAATCAGCAAGTGCACACTCAGGCTATGAAACGTCTTCCTCAAGAGGGATTCCCAGCTTCTGTGTGGCCTCCTCCACCACTTAGAGTGAGCTGCAGGCAGGCTGACCTGAAGAATGAAGAGGCTGAGACTTGGCTCAGGAAGAGATTTAACCATCACAGGAGAGGATGGCAGGCTTTAGCAAGACACTTCCTAAGAAAAATAAATAAAGTAGGGACATAACAGGAAGGGGCTGATGGAAAGAAAGAAGCAAATTCCTGTGCTCTGAGTCTATGGTATTGAGCACGAGCACAACAGACAAGTCTCCAGGTACCACAAAACACCACCTTTGCCAAATGCACACCTTCCTGTCGGGCACTTTCTGCTGCTCAGCTGAAGACAGTGTTGTACTGTCTGTATTTCTGGTGGTTGGAAGGTTACTCTGGGAGTGATCCTAGACAGATGCCATCCCATCATGAGTAACACAGCAAACTTTTGCCAGGATTGAAATGCCCCAACAGAACCAACTCGGTACAGGTCACCCTGCCAGCCCTGCAACGCTGTCAGAGCAGCTTGAAAACCAAAGGAGCCGGCCACCAACCTCAGGTGCTGGGAGAGGGACACTTCCAGTGGGCAAAGATAACTTGCTATCTAAATTATCTGTGTAAGGAAGGGAGGCAGCAGATGTGTACACATGGAAAATTCCTCAAGGAACACAGAAGCTCCTTGCTGGGTTTTCAGGGCCCTCGCACTCTGCAAGCTGAAAGGACAAGTGCAGAAGTAGCTGTTTGTCACCTGCCTTTCTGCTGGCTACGAGAGAACCACTCTTGTTTGGCCCATGGTTACACAGACCACACAGAGCAGAGCTGGGCACAAACGTCCAGAGCATGAACCCTCTGCTCTGGCACAGTGAGAAAGGAGTTTTGTTCTGCAGCTCGATGACACCTATTGCCATCTGCTGGCAAAACCCAGGCAAAGCCCAGGAGGAACCCACTGCTGCCAGCTAGGACAGGTACCCAGTCTCCTGTGCAGGCTGTGCCAGAACTGTGAACTGCAGAACCAGAACTGTGAGGTGCACTCTGGGGCTGAGGTTTCAAAGAGGTGCCTGCAAACAGGCAGCAGTGTGCACCAAAGGAAGGTTAAAACGGCAGCTCTAATGTTAATACCTGCAGCAGGTTTTGTCTGGAGCAACTGTGAAGGGGAAGGGTGTAACTGTGGACACTGTGGACAATCAGCTCTCCGTGGGACAGCAGTGGGCCTTCGTGGACAGGAAGGCCAATGGGTTCCTGGGAGGCATGAAGAAGATTGTGTCCAGCAGGTTGCCTCTCTCTACTCTGCCATAAGGAGACCACCTCTGGAGTGTTGTGTNTGAGTGAATTAGACTTGCAGACACAGCCTTGCGTGGTGTCAGATGCCAGAACACGTGCCTGCTGGTGTTTCTTCCTTCTTCAGAAAGGAAAGGTCAGTCCCAAGTGCCCTGTTGCAATGTGGACTCTACTTCCTCCAAAGCTCACAAAAAAACCCACAACTAAAAATATTCCTAACGTTGGGTATCCTCTTGAAGGTTTCTTACATCACCATAGATCATTAATGGTTTTTTAACTGATATCATTTGGGGATGTGCTAATTGAGGGAGAGATTTATGAAGACACTTCAAAAATAATGGGCAAGAGAATGCAAATCAGGTTAATCTTGCTGCTTAATCAGGAAACCAGCTCATCATCTGGCCAGTGTCAAAACCCCAAACAGGTACGTGTTTAACTGAACACGGGACTGCAAGAAGTGTTTGACTGTCCAGGTTATTTCTAGAGCTGTAGCCAAGAAAAACTAACTTAATAAACAGACACAAGCATCCCTCCAGGTGAGACAGGACTTAAATCACTGGGAACCTTTTTAACCGTTACGCTTCCCCGTCAGGTGGTCTCCAGCTACCCTGCTGCTGCCCCAGAGACACAAATACTCTTCAACAGCATGAGTGAAAATTTCAACGTGCTCGGAATCGCAGTGTCAGGAGGAGCAGCAATGCAGCCGAGGCTTCAGCCCCAATTGCTCTCTTGGCTCTTCTCTCCATCAAGTGTTCGAGGTCCCCAGCACAGCCCCTCCACCCGGACAGCAGCGCTGTGCTCGGCTGGCAGGGGGAGGCACTGACAGATGGCAGCTGGTTTGTGTCACCTCTGAGGTGACAGTGCTGCGAGCAGGGTCGGAAGCCCACAGCAATAGGCAATGGCCAGAGATGGAGCCATTGCTGAGCTATGTGCCAGCACTGCCTGTGTCACTGTCTTGGTGTCTCCTGGAAAGAAGGAAATCCAAAAAGCTGGATTCATTCTGCTCTTATCCAGGCAGTCACTCAGGAAAGGCCATCACAGTCACTCTGCCAGCGCTACTGCCCGCACCCCTGCGCCACCAAGGCTTCAGGGGGGCCCTCAACTGCTTGTGTGTCCTCTGGGAAACGGAGTGGCTCTGGCATTCTTCCACACAAGGCGTGCAGAATGGGGTTTCCCATCAGGGTACGCAGGGAGAATTTCAGAAGGCATAGGAACACGGTCAGCATGGGCCAATCCTGAGCTCAAGCTGCAAAGAGCACAAGCAGCTCCCCTAGGTGCAAAGAGCTTTTACATCTACGCTCTGCAGCATCTCCCTGTGCATGTGGAAATCCATCCCTGGTGTGGGATACAGCTGTGTAACAGCCCAAGCTGCCAGGGCTGGTCTGCACCGCAGTGGCAGAGAGGGGCAGTCCCTGAGTCTCTGTCCCAAGCACAGAAATGTGAAACCCAAGGGGTTTTCCCCACAGGTAACGCCGAAACTTTCCAGACAATTAAATAAACTTCAGCTCACCCAGGGGAGGCTGCAGCATCCCTCCATTCTTCTCACAGTTTCCTATGGGCTGGATTTCAGCAGAGTCCACCAGCCTCCAGAAGTCGTTCTTGTTATCGCTGCCGTCGAGGCGCAGGCGGAGGCGTGCGCCCGTCAGACCCACCACCGTGGCAATGCAAGTGGAGGTGGTGTTCCGGGGGTCCTGGGCTTCTAGTTTCATACTGATCTTGAATTCATTTGCAGGTGGAGTGTATGACTGCAAAGAGAAAAAAAAAGGGACCGAGTTAGAGCCAGGATTTCCAATTCATACACCAGCCAGCTGCCCCAAGAGCCCCCCAATACCCCGCTGGGCAGCTGCCCCTCTGTCTGGACCTGGCTGTACCACACCGACTGACTCCTGGATCCCCTGTGCTCAGCACCTGATGCTCTCTCTGTGCTCAAGTACCTGATGCCCCAGGGGCTGCTACTCCACTCACAAAGCTCAGGTGAATCCTGCAGAAAATCTCCTTGCTGAGCAGGATCCACCAAACGTCGGATGCTACTCAGAACATTCTCCCAAGGGGCTGTGCTTGGCAGAGGGAAAACCTTGTGTTCTCATCCACACACAGTAAAATCTTCACTGCTGCTCTAACATTTGCAATGCCTAAACCTATCTTTTTATCTTTGCTTCAGCACAGCTGGATTTCTATTAAATCTCTGCTATCCTTCAGCATCTTCCTTGATAAAAAAGGGACCTATCTCAGCCACAGAACCCTTGGGTCACCAACAGACCATCGCCCTCGACCTTACTTGTTTCCACTCTCTTACCTGCTTGAAGCAATGGGCAGGGGCTGGGATGGCACATGTCTCTTTCAGGTATTTCTCCCAGGTGAAGTGACCTGAGAAGAGAAAACAAAAGGACTCACACAGGAACTGATGAGCAAAAAACCTCAGAAAAAGCGATGGCTGGATGCCTAACGCCGGCAGTTCTCCACTTCTCACAGAGGAGGTGCTCACAGGCAACTCGATTTCATCAAGATCCTCTGATGTTTGTGACCACAGAAGATTTACAACTGCAGCTGACAGGCAGAACAAAGCACGGGGCTGCCTACGGCGTCCTACTGCCTACGCGCTGCTGAGAAGGGTCTGCAAAAAGTGAGGATAACAACCTACAACTTCATATAAAATACCCAGCACAGATGGGAATCCGTGGAGTCTTGCAGACAACCGCCTCTTAAAAATCATTCATTAAACACATCACTCAGTCTGGGGGTTAAGAACAGTCACCGTGGGCTCAAAGTAGCTCCAATCGACAGGGAACTGCACGGCGCTGACTTCAGGGTTCCCCTGGTCCAGCGCCCACGCAGCCGGCGCCCTGAGCCAGAGCACAGGGCAAGCACCAGCCCATCCCCAGCAATTAGTGGACAGAGCAACAATTAATTTCCTGAAGGAGACACAGAGTCCATAGCTGGGGCAGGACAGAAGCAGGGAACCTCCAAATGGGGATTTACTGAACCCAGCAGCTCCCATCCAACCCCTGCTGCCGGGGGAAGCGCGTTCCGTCCCCGCCTGCCCCTCTCCCGCTACGGCAGGAGGGGGAAGAGCAATATGCCATCCAGGGAAACCTGTTATTAAATGAGGAATTAAAAGCTCCTGTGATCCGAGCAAATCATGACTTTTGCCATTTAAACTGAGCAGCTGGGAAAGGATCCTTCCAGCATGACATTAGCTTGTATTCGGCTGAACGGCTCCCAGGAGACCGCTTTTTTCAAGTCATTTCAAGAGCATCGGTGGCAGCACAATTAAAAGAGTCAGCCACAGCTTCCCCCATTCACGGCAAGTTTTTAATCAGCCTATTTTCAAAACAAAAGCTGCACCAAGAGCCATTCTAGCTGCTGCAGCCTGCACCACACCTCTCAAAATCCAGGCGTTAAGGTCAGCACACATTACTTTAGTTCTGCCTCCTGTGCACAGAGATGCCTTAAGGACTTGGTAATCAAATAAATAAATAAATGCTGCTTTCTTGCCACCTCCCATGCAGATCATCAGCCGGCTGTTGAATAGTGGAAACGAGCAGAAAAAAATAGTTTTATTGTCACTCTGGCTGAATATCTTTCCATTTACAGACTCTGACAGCAGCTCTGTGCTCCTCAGAGTACACGTTTCCATCCGCTGGCACGTGTTTTCTTCTCTGCCAACGATCTCACACTGGGGTGAATGAAAAAAATGCAGTGATGTACTGCAACAACGCCCTCACCAACCCCAAATTCTTCTGCTTTAATTGAAGGTAAGGTTTTACACTCGGTTACATCAATGAAACTCTCTGTATAATGTGTCTTAAATATCCAGGCCAAGCAAACCCAGGCCCTCCTGGCATGGAAGTGCCTTACGCATTCCAGCCCTTAACTGTGGTTGCTGAGCTGGGCTCATCTCAGCCAGGGGTGGCCCTTCAGAATCCCTTGTCCACGGAGCACAGAGGACACGGCGGCGATGGCACCGGGGTGAGGAGTTCAAGCCTCAGCCCCAGGGCCTGAGCCAGCATCCTGAAAAGGATCAGCTGCGCTTGACAACTTTATTTTAAAAATGAAACCTCCCCTCCCCTCAGCTGGTTTCAATCCCTCGCTATTAGAAGTAGTCATGGTTTTAATCCTTCCCCTTTTCTCTCACTCCGCACCCAGCGAGGCCGTCCCGCTCCCCGCAGCAGCTCGTGCCGCCGCCGAGAGCGACGCTGCGCGATCCCAGCAGGAGCAGTAAATTTCTGAGCCAGCTGCCTGCCTCTAAAAATAGCATTTGGACATGGAACTCATTTGAGATTAATTCTAGAGCCTGTTGGGACCCAACCGCCATACGAAGGCAAAGAGAAGCGGGAGCAGCAGCAGGACTTCTCTGAACTCAGGCAGCCAGAGCAGCAGAGCTAAGCTGCCCTTCCTCCCCTCTTCCCCCGTAGCCATTTCTTTACATAAAGATAAGCACAATTAGAGACTGCACTTCCTCAGGATTAGAAGCTGCCTCCATTGCCTTAGCTTGAGAGGATGCTCTCCACAGTAGGGAGGGGATGGTTTTAAATTCATTCAGTAAGGGCACTTAGCTCAGAACACCATGTTTTGCAAGAAGGAATTTCAAAGTATACTTGAACTTAACCAAATAAAATCAGCCTCAACCTAAAAACTGCAGGAAGAAGAAAAAGGCTTAACACAAAAGTTGGAGGGTTTTTTTACAACAAAGGGAGAGCTGCCAACAAAAGAGAAAAAGCAGGAGGCACTCAAGGCTTTTCTAATCGAGGAGCAGAGAACAAGCCCCGAGCTCTGTGCTTGAGGAAGAGTGTGTATGGTTGAAGATGGAGACATCACACTTGGCCCTCTCAGCCTTAGCTCCTCTGGACCGTACCCAAATCCTGCTCGCCATGCTCATCCCCACTCGTTCCCAGCACTCAGCTCCAAAGGGATCTGCTCCGGAGCCTCTGTGCCAGATGTGCTGTCGGCCAGAGCTGCCGGGTGCCGGCTGATGGCATTTTCCAGGCTCGCAGTGCACGGAGGTTTTAAGACCAGAGGGACATTGAGAATAAGTTGCTTGGCTTTCTCACTAGCACAGAACAATCATCTTGTATGTTACATTCTCCTGATCTTCATACTGATAAATCAGATGCCTCACAGCAGAGGGGCAGGACACAATTCTGCCAGACGCTTGTTTCTTATCCAGCCTGGGCAGGTAACACTGGAGAATGTTTTCTGAGTGCTGGTCAAAACTCTTCTCCAATCACTGGTGAATCCCTTCCCTTCATGAAAAACCAGCACTTCAGACAGTCCCATGGTGTCCCTTTTACTGGCGGTGAGCTGGAGTTTCCAAGGACAGAGCTGACTGGAGGGACTGAAACCCTCAAAAAGCAAAGGGGAACGCTTGCTCTGCTGCTGCCAGAAAATGTCCTAATGCTACCAGCCCTAAAATCACCCTCTCTTCTGCCTGGTCTTTGCCTGCAGCTTGCAGAGCACACCCCACTCCCACAGCCCGGAAGGATCATCCGAACGGACCGTGTTTCTCCATACAAAACACAGCAGATCTTTACAGGAACAACTGCGAGGAGGGCACTTAATGGGAAACACCACGTTTTGTAATTACATCTGTGAGCTAAACAAAAGCCAAGGATTGTAAACCTGCACGGCTGGCTGTAACTGGGAAAATGCCTCCTAAGGGTGACTGTCTATCCTTGGGAAGGCTCCTCACCGCGCGCTTGTGCCAAAGGGAGGATTTGCTCGCAGGCAGGGTGTCAGATTGGGGTTCCGATGGCTTAACCCTCAAAAAATATTTACTCCAAACAAAACACTCCACACACCCAAGGGGTCAAACTACAGTAGTTGTGAACAATGCAACTCTGCACCCTCGTGTTTGGATTCTCATCATGTTGCATTTAACGTTGATCTTTTGCCCAGAATTTAAATGAAGATGGAGTTTCTGTTTATATCTTTAACTGAAGTCTGGTTTGGGCTCCATTAGCATTTCAGCTCCCAAGGGGTCATCAATCCAACTGAAATGATACATGTGCCTTTCAGGTCACATCTGTGAAGGAGAACGTGCCCGACCCAGATCAAGGCATCCCATTAAAGTCTGCAGCCCATATGTGTGTCTGCTAACGAGCATCAAGGCAGCACATGAAAGCAGCACAGTTTGAGCCAACTCGCTATGAAAATGAGCAGAGCATCGTCTCTGCTCGCAGATCCAACGGCGACGGTGGCCTTCCCCCGTGTCTGAGCACAGCCTCCCAAGGGGGCAGCTCCCCCACTGTGACAGGAGAGCTCCTGCACATCCTCCCTGTCAGGATTTCCAGGCTCTCTGCTCAGCCTCCACCCGCCCGCGCGTTCTCCGCTGGTAACAGCTACAGCCGATCCCACCCGCTCTGTCCCCCGGAAGAAACGCGACGTGTGAGCCAAGATGAAGAGGTTTCAAACACCAGGCCGCTGCCTGTTTGCTGCTGCTTCTCAGGGGTGTCCCGGTTCAGTACCAGCTTTGAGCAGAACTCCTCTCAGCCTGCACTACAGGGCGCTCTGTGCCAGAAAGCTGCTGCAGTTGTGTCCCCTTCACTGCGTAGCCAAGCTCCAGGCAGTGATGAGCTGCTCAAGGTTTCCTGCAGGGAGAGGATTCCCAGCCCTGCCGCCAAACAGCGCGCTTGCGGAGCAGGCCCTTGCCCACTGGCCTGTTGGCAGCATTTCCTCCCCTGGCCAGCAAGGCCTGGGATGTGTGAGGTGTGGAGGTCAGCCTGCTGGGTTCCCACGTGTGCTGATGGGACAGGACACCTCTGAGTTCCACAGAGAGGTCCCTTTCAGGTCAGTGGTGCCACTGAGCAACAACAGCCAGTCCTCCGACATCTGCAAATGGTGCAGCACATGGAGCAGAGGGAACTGCAGTGGATTCCCCAGCACCCGTAAGGTTGACTCTCCAAGGGCTGTGTGAGCTGTGACAGTGCCTTGTAACATCACATGGAGCTCAGCACCGGGTGACAGAGGACCCAGGACTTTCTCAGAGGTGCCAATAAACTTCCTTCTCTAGGAGAAAGTCCTTCCTGAACTGTGACACACAATATTTCAGTGCAAGGGCAAACAAGGGCAGAGAAGATGTCCCAGGAGAAAACAGTGAGGGCTAATGGTGGCCCACAGCCTGAGAACCAGGAGCTTGTGGAGGAGTAAGAGGCTCCTTATGCCCAGGACATGTGAAAATGCAGGCAGAGTAACCCTCTGGCACCCGTGGCTGGGCAGGGAGAAACAGATCAGCTCAACCCTGTCCGATTTAAAACCAAGCCAGCTCAGTGTGTGCTTCCTCCAGT